>SJJU01029940.1:0-10157 GCA_012932125.1 Conopomorpha cramerella | reverse complement strand
GGTGCGCGTGCGTGAGTAGCACGAGGCGCGCGAGGGGCGCGTGCAGCAGCAAGCAGCCGTAGCTGAGCCGGCTCAGCGCCGCCAGCGGCCGCCACTCCAGCCCGCGCCGCACCCAGCCTGCCTCGACACACCAAACACATTTCAATCTGTACTTTGGATGCACAGGGGTGTTCAAACTAGATGGGACACACACAGGGCATAAAAATTACTAAACACATTGGTGGACCGCAAAAAAATTATAAAAATAAATACACTTCACGCCTTTTAATCCCAAAGCGGGGTAGGCAGAGGCGCTTGCTTAATAAGCAAATGCCCACGGTTCACCAAGCGTATTTAACCCAACGTGACAGGGGGTGAGCCCATCGCCGTTATAGGGTTCACATACCTTGTGGTGTGCGGGTTTCATCACGATGTTATCCTTCACCGTACGAGCGTTGCGTTGCGTACATAGGCGTTGAAAAAGAGTCCCATTGGTACACGTCCAGTAGCCGGACTCGAACCCGCGACCCGATAACAAGTCAAGTATCCGATCAACTGGACTACAGACGCTAATTTTGAATTTTGTCGCGAGAAAAATTATTCGCTCATTAATGTATTTAAACAAAAAACATAAAACAGATTCTAGGGGCCGCAATAAACCAAAGCGAGGGCGGCATGCGACCCGCGGGCCATGGTTTGGACAGCCCAGGTAGATATCATCCTAGTCAGTGGCATGCACTGGCTTTTACGACAAGGTAGGCAGTAATCCCCAAAGTATTGACACCTATGTATAGGTAACTTGTCTATACGAAATACCTAGAAAAGGTACCTATCTCATCATCATCATCATCATCATCAGCCCATACTTGTCCACTGCTGGACATAGGCCTCTCCAATTGCACGCCACTGTGATCTGTTTTCGGCTTCTCGCATCCAGCTTCTGCCAGCCATCTGCGTATATCATCAGTCCACCTTGCCTGAGGGCGTCCTACACTCCGTTTGCCGAGACGCGGTCTCCACTCGAGAACTCGTTTTCCCCAACGTCATCGGTTCTACGGCTAATATGGCCGGCCCACTGCCACTTCAGCTTGCTAAAACGATGAGCTATGTCGATGACTTTGGTTCTCTGTCGGATCACTTCATTTCTGATTCGATCCTTCAGAGAAACGCCGAGCATAGCCCTTTCCATAGCACGCTGTGCGACTTTGAGCTTGGGGGCCAGCCGTGCCGTCAGTGTCCACGTCTCAGCTCCGTATGTCATTACAGGTAGGACACACTGATTGAAGACCTTTGTCTTCAGGCACTGTGGGATCGCTGATGTTAAGACTCGACGTAACTTCCCAAATGCTGCCCAACCCAGCTGAATTCTTCTGTTTACCTCGTCCTCGAAGTTGTTTCTACCCAACTGCAATGTCTGCCCAAGGTATACGTATTTTTTAACAACTTCGAGAACGGTGCCGTGTACTGAAATCGGTTCCGGTAGAACATGTTCATTGAACATGACCTTGGTTTTATCCAAGTTCATCCGTAGGCCGATCCGTAGAGAAGAATCAGCTAGGTCATTCAGCATCAGTTGAAGGTCCTGCAGCGTTTCTGCCATGATGACGATGTCGTCTGCAAATCGCAAGTGAGAGATGTGCTCGCCATTGATGTTGATGCCACGTCCTTTCCAATGCAGCGTCTTGAACATATCCTCCATTGCATTTGTGAACAATTTCGGGGAAATAACATCCCCTTGTCTCACTCCTCGATGCAATGGTATGGGACGTGTCTGCTGATTTTGTACTTGGACGGACATGGTGGCAGCCTCGTAGAGGCATCTTATCACTTGGATGTATCGCCAGTCAACTTGGCAACGCTGCAGAGACTCCAGAACGGACCAGATCTCAACCGAGTCAAAGGCCTTCTCATAGTCCACGAATGCTAGACACAGGGGCAGGTTATACTCTTCAGTTTTCTCTATGATCTGCCGCACTGTGTGGATGTGGTCTATGGTGCCATAACCGCTCCGAAATCCAGCCTGCTCCGGAGGTTGAAATTCGTCGAGTCTTCGCGCAAGACGGTTTGTGATCACTCTTGAGAACAGCTTGTAGACGTGGCTTAGAAGAGAAATGGGTCGATAGTTCTTCAACAGGGTTTTTTGTCTCCCTTTTTGAAGAACAGGACGACCACACTTCTACTCCACGCCTCCGGAGTTCTCCCTTCGAACAGGACAGCGTTAAAAAGCTTTTGGAGCTCCCTCAATATCGGTTTACCTCCAGCCTTTAATAGTTCGGTTGTAACGCCATCCTCTCCTGGAGCTTTTCCGTTTTTGAGCTGTCTAAGAGCGATCTCAATTTCGCCAGTACTGACTTCTGGCAGGTCTTCGGTGGAGTGGCGTGTCAATGTGGCTCTAGAGTCCCCATTTTCGGGATCAGGGCGAGATGCATGCGATGCGTATAACTGGCCATAGAAGTCTTCAACCTCCGAAAGGACCGACGGCTTCTAAGTGACGACTTCTCCACTTGCTGTGGTCAACTGCCTAACCTATCTGCTCACCCACAAAACACAGGATCTTCGTTAGCCTAAGTCGTAAGTACAACAAAACAGCATCTAGCAATAACTCCATTACTAAGTCGGGTAACCAAGATTGTACGAAGTACATTGAACCCGACTACGCCTAGTCAGCAGTTAGCGCGCTAGCCGAGTTTTCTATCTGCGTATTGAGTGGGCGGTCAGTTCGCGTTTTACCATCAACCCGCGTTAACTCATTTAGACCATTAAGTTATCTACCAACAGTTTATCGTGGGTCACCATAATCCCACGTTAACTGAATTAGACCATTAAGTTATTTACCAACAGTTTATCGTGGGTCACCATAATCCCGCGATAAACTGTTGGCAGTGTCTACTGACTAATGTAGGCAGTGTCTTTTTGCTTATATGGTGTACACGCCACTGATACGTAGTTTCTTTTTTTTTATTCATTTATTGGTTCACTAAACCGACCACAACATTATTTTTAATATTATTAACATAAACAAAAAACACGATATAGTTGCGATCTTCTTGAAGTGAACACAACATGCACAAATTACATACTGTATTTTTTTTTTGTTACGATATCACATTAGTTTGTTTTAACAATAAATAGGTACTTATGGTTGTATGGTTAGGTTATACATAAAAAAAGAAAAAATATTTTTGCTGCGTTTAAAATGTTGGTTTATTTTTGTATGTTTTATCGATTACTGTGTAAATTATTTCTTGTTTTTGTTCCTTTTTATGAGCAAATAAAGCCCTCTGTCTCCCTCTCTAGTTGTCCTCCACGCACTAAATCCCCAAGCCAGTAAACGCGGGGCTCACCTGGGCAGTTGGCAGCGCTGATGGCGGCGACGGCGAGCAGGGCGGGCGCGAGGGCGTGGCGCGCGCCGCCCGCCGCGCTGTCGGCCGCCCGCCCCGCGCGCGCCCACGGCGCCGCCGCCGCCGCGCACGATGCCGCCGCCGACACCACCCATAGCGTCGTCAGCTTTGTCTGTTGGTTTATACCAACGTATAATATATAATAATTTCAGTGTACACTCCGGCTAGGAATTTATCGCGCGTGAATGTTGAATATCGAGTGGAGACCGCGTCTCGGCAAACGGAGTGTAGGACGCCCTCAGGCAAGGTGGACTGATGATATACGCAAGATGGCTGGCAGAAGCTGGATGCGAGATGCCGAAAACAGATCACAGTGACGTGCAATTGGAGAGGCCTATATGCGGCAGCGGACAAGTATGGGCTGATGATGGATGATGATGGAATGTTGAATATACAGCGTGATTTCTTGCCTCACGTGCAGTTGCAATGAGACTCATTATCTTTATTTATTTTAGATGCTTTGTTTAAGTTTGTGAAAAAATTGTGCAAGCATAAATGACTCCCATGACTGAATTGGGTGACAATATGAATAACTATTAATTGGGTGACAACAAAATATGATCTCACGAGGCAGAACACGAATTGACGAACCCAAGATCGTCAAGATCGTTTCTAACGCTCGGGGTCATTTTACACGCAGTATACATATTTTGCAACGAGCCAAAATATCATAATTTTACATATTGTATTAGCCTGGGAAGACGACGATAAGAAAACAGATAGGACTTGAGTGAGTACTCAACTGTTAGATTCTCTTCCTGGTTAAAAATGGTATATATACCTTAGACACGTCCCAGGAGCCCTGAGCGCGGTGCACCAGCCAGCCCGTGAGCACGCCGGCGAGGTAGGGCGCCGCGCGCGCCCACGGCCTGTCCACCACGAACTCGTACATTGCGAACACGTCCGTGAACCTAGGGAGGTAACATTTAACCTTTAAATCTTCAGTTATTGAAAGAAATAGTAATTAAACAAGTACCTACCTAATATACACACATCAAAAGTGTCTAGGGATCAAGTACATTTTAGAAGACTGCAATCAAGAATATATTTTACAAAAACTTAATTCATAATTTATTCAAAATGTGGTGATAAGTCATTGATACAGGCATTGGGAATTAGGTAGGAGACCAATCCAGAAGATTCGATTTGATTTAAATGAATTAGAATTTTTTTAGAGCCAAAAATGTTTTTGATCCCTAGACACTTTTGATGTGTATATATAAATAACTAGCAAACCCGGCGAACTCCGTTTCGCCACCAGATGGGTTCGTTTCGTTTACCCGCTTTTCTGTTGAATTTTTTCCTGAATTTTCTTTGCTATAAATCTCACGGAGCCCGAGACCTTTCCAACGAATGCAAAACCGTGGAAATCGGTTCGTGCGTTCTGGAGTTTTAGCGTCAGGGAGGAAAACCCGACTTATTTTTATATAGTAGACAAGCTGACCCGGCAAACGTTGTTTTACCAATATACGTTAATAATAGTGTTTCCCTACTATTATATGCATGTATTATACATATAAACCTTCCTCAAAAATCACTCTATCCATTAGAGAAAACCGCATCAACATCCGTTACCTAGTTTTAAAGAAGAAGACAAACAAACAGACAGACAGCGGAAAGCGACTTTGTTTTATACTATGTATTGATGATGATAGTGGTTGTAGCAACCTATCAGCGAAGTCCCAGTAGTAGGTGACGGTGTCGGCGGCGAGCGCGGCGAGCGCGAGGCAGCCGCCCAGCAGCAGCGCGAGCCGCGCGCGCCCCGTCGCCAGCAGCAGCGTCGCCAGCGCGTGCAGCTGACTCTCCGCGCTCAGGTACCACGATATCTGCATGCACTGCGGACCACACCATATTCACTGTTTGACGGGCACCTGGTGAAGTGGTCAGCATGTCTGCCTCTGTTCCGTAGTGTCGTGGGTTCGATTCCCACCGCTGACAGGTGCTTAGGTGATTAACTTTTTTTACTTCATTTTTTGAAGCACGACGCATACAACTGCATCGAAACGTCGAGTAAAATAGCAAAGGTAAGCTCGAGCTTGTCTTTGATTATATTCGCGCCTATACCCGGTGAACAATATTGAGTTTTAAGTACTTGTTGGATGTGTCTGGGTGTTTTATTTATATAAGTATGTATTTAAATTAATAGAAAAAATATATAAGTAAATATATCTCGTTGTTTGAATGCCATAACACAAGTGCTTTAGCTAATTAACATGGGATGAAGGAAATGTGTGTGTTGTTATGAAATATTTATTTTATTTAGTTTCTTGTACGTCTCCGCATTAACGCCAGACTATTTACGCGAACCAAACTGTTTTGATGTGTGTAGTACTCACTCTGTCTTCGACATTGTAGAAGCTGTTGATGTATAGTAAATTCCTCCACCAGGTGACGTCACATGTAACGTGGTCGCGCTCCGGCAACTCCAGCGGTGACGTCATTTGGAACGCCCGTGACGTCACCGACGTTAGGATGATGGCGTACATGTACGAGGGTAACAGTCTGTAAGAGCAGAAAAAAGGTCATCTCGATGGCTTCCAGCAAAAAATACCTAAGCGACATTTAATTAATTTTACAGGGGAGTGGTTTAAAGTTTAAAAAGAAACAAAGTTTTAGACGAAAAACACATAATCTCCACCACGTAAGCGACATCAAAGTCCGTCATACAGCTATGAAATCTAGACCAATCGACGTAGAAAAAAAAGGTGATTCACACTGCATACTCAACTCGTTTTGCGCAAAAATGTCGCTTAGGTCTGTTTGGCTGGAAGCCGTCGATCTATTTCAACTATTTATTTATTTACATTTTACATACACAATTAAAAATAATGAAAATTAAACAATTAGACGATACAAACACAGAAATTAACAGGTAAACATTGTCGGATTAGACGTGGCAAATGCAAATAAATAAAAAATAAATAAATGTAGATAGGTACCAAGGTATGTATATACATTCTGCGCATACCTGACGGCACGGTTGGTGACAAAGCAGACGAACTGCAGCACATGGCCGAAGGATCCCCCGAAGCTCACCAGCTCCTCTACAGTGTACCGGCTCTTCAAGTAGAAGAAGTGGTGCGCGCTCAGCACTCCACTGGGAGCGGTGAAAAAGTAACATTAATGGCTTGTCCTTCATTTGTCCTCTGCAGGACATAGGCCTTCCTAGTATACGCCATTAGCCGTGTAGTGACGGCGAATAGAATACATGTGTCACCACCCCAGCCCAACTTTTCCCGTCATGGGGGTCGTAAGAGACGACCGAGGGAGCTCTCGAGAGAACGGGCAGCAGCGCTCTCTGTGAGTTAAACCACAACACCACTGCGATCGCCAACCCGCCTGCAAAGCGTGGCGATTACTGGCATTTCACCCCAAATGACGGATCTCATTGGGGGAGGCCCTCGTCCAGCAGTGGACGTTATGTGGCTGATGATAGTATACGCCACAGGGCACGGTTCTCATCCACTGTCCACTTAAGCGTGTAACTACAATCTGTTATCAGGTGATAACTTAATACACAATTATGAAAATCTGAATGTGATCAGTCGAAATAATGTTCACTCAATATTGTTCACCGGGTATATATGCGCGAATATAATCAAAGACAAGCTCGAGCTTACCTTTGTTAAAGCGTCTGTGGTCCCGTTGGTCGGATACTTCACTTGTAACAGGGAGGTCGCGTGTTCGAGTCCGGCTACTGGACGTGTACCAATGGGACTCTTTTTCAGGGACTATGTACGCAACGCAACGCTCGAACGGTGAATGACAACATCGTGATGAAACAGGCACACCAAAAGGTGTGTGAACTCTATAATGGCGATGTGCTCACCGCTTGTCACGTTGGGTTAAATACGCTTGGTGAACCGTGGGCATTTGCTTATTAAGCAAGTGCCTCTGCCTACCCCATTTTGGGATTAAATGGCGTGAATTGTATTTTTTATTTTGTTAAAGTAACAATGATTATATTCGCGCCTACCCCTCCCACCTAGGCACCTACATAACCTGGTGAACAATATTGAGCTATAATGTCTGTGCGCGTTTCATTAAAAATGATCTGAAATAATTTTCGTCTTAGGTTGCATCACATTGGTATTATGTGCATTTTATCTTTAGTTAATAAGTATATCTGAATGTTCACCTTACGAAAATGAGCATATCGAATGCTAGAGTGCCCGTCGCCAGTATGTTATACAGCATGCTTCGATCATTTATTTCACCGGTATTGTCTGAGGAAAACATAAGATTTTTACATTAAAACTCTTAGAATTACCAACGTAACCATTATTTTAGAGCAATTTTAGAGGGTAACTGAGATTTGATGCTGAGCCGGAGTCTCCTCTTCACTGACAAGCACAATGGCTATTCATTTGTGATTGTGTATTTTTTTTTTCATATTGTTTTCTTTTTGTGTGTGTGTAATTTGTGCTTGTCAGAGAAAATAAATGTCTTGTCAATTTGAAATATCTGTATCTTACCCGAAATGTGAGACAGAACCAACGCAACCTGCGTGTAAATAATCCAAAGCGTAGCTGTGACTTTGAAAAGGTGTACCACGGCGAGGTCCTTGCTCGCCAAGTTTGTGTTGGTCAGCTTCTTCCAGCTGCGTTTGAGCGAGAAGCACACAAGTATACTTTTACAGAAATAATTCTTCTCTTCGTCTTC
Organism: Conopomorpha cramerella; assembly: GCA_012932125.1. Lineage (NCBI taxonomy): Eukaryota > Metazoa > Arthropoda > Insecta > Lepidoptera > Gracillariidae > Conopomorpha > Conopomorpha cramerella. The sequence continues at coordinate 2,115 of SJJU01029940.1, read as the reverse complement.
GACCTCCGCCGCGAAGCTGGTGAAGGAGTGGTTCCTCATCCTCGGACAGGCGGGGAGGTTCTCGAACTTGCGCTGGTTGGGGCACTGCTTGCGGTACTTGCCGCAGCGCTGGCAGCTGTCCGTCTCCTCGTCCAACGCGACTACGTCCAGCGTAATCGAGGGAGGCCGCGCGTCCGGCTTCACCACTTTTTTCACCGTCACCATGTTTATATTGGCATTGTTTATATTGTTTATCGTCAATGTCTCCATATCGACCACTTTGTTGTGCAAGCCCCGCTCGTAAGACTTGTGAATGGGCTCCAATTTGTTGTTCGAGTAGTCCTTCAGTGTTCTGTCGTGGCTCTTGAACTCTATGTTCGCGTTGGGTTGTTGAAGATCAAAGCTCATGGATTTACAGTTTCTAGGCTTGAACTTCACTATGCCGAGGTCTGCGCACGTTCCAACAACAGTGAGTAGGAGTAGCAGCGTGGTCAGTATGATGAGGAGCAGGGCCATGGGATCGGAGATGAGGTCGTAACTGTCGTGAATTAGCCGGACCTCAGTGACCTTGGCGGTCCGCGGCAGAGTACGGTTACTCTTCAGGTTGTCGTTGATCATGATGGAGAAGTCCAGGATGGCCTGGACGTCGGCTGCGGAACACGACTGGGGCAGGCAGAGACCCAGCGTGATTGTTTGACTCTGGAAATTAAGGTTCAAGATTACTTTGTAAGTTTTTTCTAAACACAGTGAACAAGCGTTTGTCCAGCATCCTGCCTGATGTTAAGCAGCGACGTGGTCTACGATGGAGCACACTTGTTCATTAGTTACAGTGTTGTATGTCACGGAAGTAAAATTATACAGGTAAATCGGATAATACCAACCTGTAATTTAGGCTTGGTGACGTTCAGTCCGAACTTGGCAGTGAAGTACGCCATTCTGAATGGTGCGCCGCTCCGGGCGTCAGCCCCGGGCGAACCGCCGCCAGCGAGGTCATGGTACGCCAAGCCGAACCATTCACCCTCGGACGCTGGACAGAAGTATAACATGGTAGGTCATTTTGAGTTTTTGGCCGAATTGCTGACAATCCATGTCGGCACTAGAGCCATTTAAAAAGATTTGAATTAGGTAATTTTGGCGGTCAATTTTCAGCGTGTCTTTAAAAATGATTTAAATTGTAATGGTGAAAAATTGCTACTCCCATTATAAATAATAATCATCTATGAACATACATTATCTCTTTGGTCTACTAGCGTAAGGCGGAAATTACGCTTATTAAAAGAAACACTTGTGATTCTATTATTTTTACGGCCGCGACCGTCTCGGTTAGAACAGTAAACTTATGTGTATCAATGATTGTTTTTCTTATTGTTCCTTTTATTATTATTATTTTTACCAGATTACGCCACCAAAAGACTAAAATGTGAAGCATAAAAGGAGCCCACAACTCAGGACTACCTACAGTGGAGGTCATTGTTAACCTTTAGCATTTAAGTGAAAATTCTAATAAAGATTTGATTTGATTTAATTTGATGTGTGTTAGTTCTTAAGTTGGTAAATAAAGATAAACATAAACGATCATTATTCCTTGGTGTAAAATTCTGTTGCCAGGAAACGGTCACATAACAGATTAACAGTGGCGTGCACACCATATCGGTAAAAAGACACTGACTACCTTAATATTTTGCCTACCCGACCTAATAATAGAGTTATCGCTAGATCTTTTTTTGTTGTACTCTGGCCAACGAAGGTCCTGTGCTGTGTGGGTGAGTAGATTGGTAGGTACTTATATTTCGTAAAGACAAGTTACCTATACATAGGTGACAATCTTTGGGGATATCTGCCTATCTTGTCGTAATAACCAGTGCACGCCATCGTACTCGCCGATTTTATTCCACCTGCTGAGGAGCTACCTCCAGGCAAAACACTACCTTGGTCGACCTGGAAATCCTTAAATAGACTTCGAACTCAGGTCGGCAGGTGTAAAGAAAACCTAGTGAGGTGGGGTTATTTCTCCGAGGATCGATGCGAATGCTCTGCAATGCCTCAATCCATGGATCACCTGGTCGTCATGCCCCAGAAGGGGGAGAGTTGGCAACAAAACAGGGACGGATAAGATAATTTGTATGGAGTCAAGAA
>SJJU01029899.1:0-10714 GCA_012932125.1 Conopomorpha cramerella | reverse complement strand
ACTGTCACCACACGGCTAAGTCTGTCTGTCTTAGTAGTTCAGTTAACTTTAAGGACAAACCTTAATTTGTGCAGGCCCATTTTATTTTTCTTCAGACTTCAACATCAACCAGATAAGAGTACATTTAACATTAAATACTGGATAAAATTATTCTTATTTTTAATAATTATTACTAAAACTAGAGGAATTTGAGAGCGTTAAGTAGCTAACTAACTAAATATTAACTATTTGAGAAATTATGTTAAACTAAAAAATTATACTAATAATTCCTGACTGGGGTAAATACCCCAATCATGTAAATCATTGGTGAATCCCCTCGTCCAGCAGTGGCCGTCATATGGCTGATAATGTATGTATTTAAAAATATTTATGTAAAAGTGTATCAGTATCTGGCACCCATATTGCAGGGTATCCTAGTTTGGGTTCAGGTGACCGTGTGTAAAAATGTCCCGGCATATTTATTATTTACTAGCTGTCCCGGCAAACATTTGTTTTGCCATTGGAAGCCGAATTGTATCCGGTGTATTGGAAGAAATACACCTTTTAAACCTTCCCCGGACTACCACGAATAATTCAAGACCAACATTTGCCAAATCGGTCCAGCCGTTCTCGAGTTTTAGCGAGACTAACGAACAGCAATTAATTTTTATATATATTATGAATGATGGAAAAAAGTGACTACAAGTTAAAAACAAAATAGAATCACAACCTTAAACATTTTGGCGACGTTATCAGCTGACCGCACTGTACTATCAGCTTTGCAACACCACATCATTCTTCATTTCCTTCGAATGCACGTGAGCGTAGTGCTTCTTCATCTCAAAGGGACGCAAGAACCTCATGGGGCACAGCGTACACCCGTGGGGCATCTCTGTGGCACTCCTATGTCGCCTTTTAAAATGGTCCAACCTTCTAGAAGACGACAAAAACTTCTCGCCACATTCCGAACACTCGTACGGCTTCTCCCCTGTATGTATCCTCTGATGCAGTGCGTAACCCAAGGCCGTTCTCAATTTTGCACCGCACAAATTACACTGGAGCTCCTTGCGATCGGTTTTGTGTATCAGCTGATGGGACTTCAAGTGTGCGACCGTTGACGTCCGTCTTCCGCATTCGTTACACGCGTAAGGCAGTACGTTTAAATGTTTATGCACAATGTGAATGCGAAGGGACGCCTTGTTGTTATAGACCATGCCGCAATCGTGACAGGCATAGTTGGTGTCGGGCGGCGGCTCAACCTGTTTCGTGGGCTTGCACATCAAGTTGTGGTGCTTAAGACACTTTCGATTGTCGAAGCTGGCTGAGCAACCGTTGCAGTAGAACAGTGTGTGCGCGTACGAGTGACCCCTCAAAGAACGCTTAGTAGCAAAGCCTTCGCCACATATCCTGCAATTGTTGCCTTTATCGTGCAAATTAGTTTTGTGGTCGTTCAAAGCTTGTCTGGTGTCGAATAACTTGTAACAAGAGCTGCATTCGAGTAGGTTCTTCTTGTGCACTATGCTTAGATGTTTCTTGAGGTTTTCCCTAGGTAATATCGTTGCGCAGTAATAACAGGCTCGGTTACTACTTTTCTTAAGATGATCGTTCAAATTGTACGACGAGCAAAACGTCTTGTCACAGTCTGGACAGCTGCAGTAGATTAGTTGGCGCGATCGAGTTTTCTTAGAGCTTCGTTGCTTAGTTGAGCCTTGCAATGTTTCCGTCAGTCTTAGATACGCTTGTTTCGTGTCTCTCGCCTCTTTTATCTGATCTTTGACTATAGCTTCGGAGTCACCATTGTAGAACACATAGAACACCTTGTCCTGGGGTTCCGGTTCGTCGATGTTCAACAGCGTGTTTACGACACCGTTCCACATTTTCTCGGACTGTTGGCAAAGGTTGCGGAAGTGGGCAGCGGCGATGGTTTCCTCCGAGCAGACGCGGCAGATACCCCGTGGCTGTTCCCGCGTCTCGTTCACCTGAAACCATCACCCACCATTTTTCAGTAGCCACTACAGAAATCCCCGAGAGTAACTGGTTGTTGTTTTTTTGGTTGTTTGTTTATTTAACATATTTTAGAGATTCAATCGCTGTCGGATGTAATTTTAAGTATGTTTATTTCGTGCAGTGGCTGGTGTAGATGTTTTTTGTAGTGTTTTTGATAGCCGCGCCGCGTGCTGTACGCTTGCTCGCATATCTCGCACACGAATCTGTCCAGTATTTTGACGTGCGTATTGTAATGCTCCTCAAGATGGCATCTGCTGCGACATCTTTTGCCGCACTGGCTGCATTGGAACCTCGAATCGGTCATATGCTCGTAATCTATATGGGTTTTGAGTGCAGACTTCGTCTTGTACGATTTTGAACACGCGTCGCATATAAACTGGGACGCTCGCTTTTCCATGCCGCAATGTTTCGTGTGATGTAGCGCGCAAACTCTAGAACGAAAATTCATGCAACACTTTGGACATTTCTCAGCGTCGTGCCTTGCAGTGTGATGGCTCAAACTGAGGGTCGATTTGAACTGATGGTCGCATATAGGGCAGGGGAAGTTACCTCTGTGGCATTTTGCCGTGTGATTCGCGAGCAGTTCGGGCTTTTTGAATATATCTTGACAACTATTGCACGGATACAATTTAGAGTTGCAACATTCGCTCAGATGCTTCCTAAAATTGTCAAGTGTAAATATTTTCTGACACATCCAACATATTCTGTACGGTGACAGCATCAAATGTTTCTTTAAATACGACGCGGAGACAAACTTCTTGCCACAGTTAGGACACTTCACATCAGATTCTATCGAATTATTTTGTATCCCTTTTATTTTGTCCAGGCGTCTCTTCGTAGACTTCACTTGTAAGTGTTTATTTTTGAAGTTTTTCAGAGCCAGTTTGTGTGTTTTAGACGGTTTAGAGTCTTGCAGGATGGTTACACTGTCTGCGATGTGAGCGTACACTGATCTGATGTTCGGCCTCGATGCTTCGATAGTGGCAAGCCTGTCTACAATGTAATGCCATGTTTGTATCGATTCTTGACATTGCGAGCGGAACTTCATCGCGTCCATGGCTCGAGTCAAGCAACTGGCGCAGACGGCGTTGGGTAGCGTACCGACTGACTCCATCTAAAACAATATACGCTCATAAGCAGTTAATTGTGTCATTCCATTCGGGTTTCTATAAATCAGACCACAAGGGCACCCTTTTATTTTATTGTTTACAAGTGGACGCCCAGCGATTTCATTCGCGTAGTTTCAGTATGTCGTACAAATTATAGCACCCTCTATACTGCACTAAGTCCCTCAGGAACAGGAGGGATAAAAAGCATCCTATGTTATTCTCCTGGTTCTAATCTACGTCCCCACCAGTTTTCTGCCTAATCGGTTGAATCGTTCTTGAGTTATAAGTGTTGTAACAAACCCGACTTTGTTTTATATACATATAGATATTGTTTAGCCCTTGAGCTGTTCACCAGTCAGGGATGTACCCGGCTATCAAGCCTTTGTTAAATTAGTATTAAGTCATATTTATGTTTAGTACTTAGATGTAAGCCCTGACGATTTGAAGATGCCAGTTTCTTCCCGGTTCTTCTGGCCACGTAAAGAAATTAATCCGAACCTGGGATGTTTACTTTTGTTTTTAAAACCATAAAGTGTGATTCCCTATTTTTTAAAAAAATACTAGGTGCGTCGTGGGGTGTTACTAATATTAAATTCTGTACCCATAGGTATTACAGGATAAAAGATAGGCTACATTACTCAGGAATAGTGTAACTTTTTTATGGTGAAGGAAGCACTGAAATCCATCCAGTAGTTAAACTACTGTTTTGAGTTTATTTCGTTCAAACAAAAATACAAAATAATGTTTTGTTATAATCACATGTAGTAAATAATATAAATACCAACATTAATAATTTTAGCAATTTGGCTAAATAGCTAAAAAACAACTCTTAAAATGCATATCTATCTTTGACGGGCCCGTTGGTGTAGTGGTCAGTATGTCTGCCTCTGCTCCGTAGGGTTGTGGGTTTGATTCCCACTGCTGACAGGTGCTTAGGTGATGAGCTTTTAAACACTTGATGGATGTGTCTTGGTGTTTTATTTATATAAGTATATATTTAAATGAAAAAAAAAATTATATAAGTAAATATATCTCGTTGTCTGATTTCCATAACACAAGTGCTTTAGCTACTTAACATGGCATGAAGGCAATGTGTGTGTTGTTGTAATATATATTATATACTAGCTGTCCTGGCAAACATTTATTTTGCCTTTGTAGTCCGTGTATTGGAAGAAATACACCTTTTAAACCTTCCCTGGACTTCCACGTGTAATTCAAGACCAAACATAGCCAATCCGTCCAGTCGTTCTCTAGTTTTAGCGAGACTAACAAACAGCAATTCATTTTTATATATATAGATTATAATATCTAAATTTTGACATGTCGAGTCTCATATACTGGACTTCGTGGTCTCTGGTGCGTCTTACTGTGGTGCACTAAGCCTCGACAACTACTAAATTTCATCCAGCAAATGTTACAAGTGAATTCTGGCTGATTTTCGTCTTTTTCACTTGGATGCACTGTTGCGAGGTGCTTCTTGAGTATGTAGGGTAGACGGAACTTTGCCGTACAGTACTTGCAAGCGTGTTTCAATGCAACTTCTTTTGACGTGTGAACTTTTTTAATATGCTCAGATCTTCTAGATGATGATGAGAAGGACTCTTCACAATATTTACATTGATAAGGTTTCTCACCGGTATGTAGTCGTAAATGCTGTGAATAACCAAGTTTGCTCTTTAATGTCAAGCCGCAGGTTTCGCATGTAAATAGCTCCGTCTTGGAATGTTTTTTAATATGTTCAGTCATACGGGCAGCAGCAAAATACTTTCCGCAGTACGGACATGCCCTATGTGTGTTCTTCATGTGTATTATTTGTATGTGAGCCGATACAAACTTTTTGTTCCTAAATTTTTTCCCGCAGTAATCGCAATAGCATTCCGTTCCTGTGCTACCTCTTAAACCGACTTTAACTTTTTCATTGCTCTCTGTGTTCTTTATTTCAACAGTAACTTTGTGTTTTGTTCTATGTGTTTGATTATGGCTAATTCGGTCGAGATTACAGCATTGTTTAACATGATAGACGTAACAAGTTTGATTTCGAAAAACTTTGCTGCAACTAGGACAGGTTCTGATAGCGTGTACACCTAAATGAGCGTTCAAAGCGTATACAGACTGGAAATTCTTTCCACATTCCCCACATCCGTGACTACCTCCACTGTGAACTTTGGCATAGTGTGCCAAGTACTTCTTCTTGGACAAAAATACCTCTGGACATTTACTACAAATTTTAAGTACTTTGTTATGTGTTTGTGTTAGGTGCTCTATTAGGTTATCTCTACTCATAATTTTTGCACATTTCATACAAGCTCGTTTCATTTCTGTAGACTCTTTCAAATGTGAATATAGAGCTGAAGGTGTGGGCAAAGATTTCTCACAGTCGGGGCACATAATACCGCTTTGGTTAGAACTGTTTTTCTCTTCTGGTATATCATCATAATCATAATCCATAGTTAAGTCAGGAAACTCGTAATTTGATTCTCCATTGAACTCGAGGAGGAATAAATCCTCTCCACTTATTGCGGCGTGAACTGATGTGAGGCCCTTTAATTCTATTAGTGTAGGAAACTTTTCTAGAGCATAGATGCTCTGCTTCCATTGTGTGAAGGATTCTTGGCAAAAGTTTCTAAAATTCGCCGCTGCTAGTGCAGATGAAGTGCATTCTGGGCACAATCCTGGTGGTAGGCCATCATCCATCTGCACCTGTAACCACCGCATCAGTCAAACGGCCACAATCATCATCATGAATTTTGGGAGTTGCAAAGTTGTTTAGCCATTCTCTAAAACCTCCATCTTGTGTCATGGGGAAAGATGTAGCAATCTCTAGGAACATTGTGTCCTAAATGTTAAGATACATTCGGTTGAAAACAGAATAAAGCTGGTTGGCATGGTAAAATAAATGAAGGAAACAAATAAAAATTAAGTAAGGGGCATTAAAATAACATCAATTATAAAGAAATAACGACAATGTATTACATTGCGTCCGCCATCTTTATTTTAGCAAGGCGGGAATGACGCCGTTCCGTTTTGCACAGAAATTATGATTCTTACTTGATTAGATGATTATTATGAATACAAACCTCTATGCCTGTAATCATGACCAGAAGTTCAGCAAGGGTGACAGCTCTGGTCCCATCCATCATCACAGTATCGCCAAGAAATACTTGTCCTTCGGAGGTCTCTCCCATGCAGATCCGGCATCTTTCTTCACCATCTCCTTTTATTATATGCGACACTAAAGCTTTCACGTCCACTTGTCTAGACATTGTTATTACAACTAATTTAGTCGCATCAAGAAATATTTCAGTGATTAATTATTGCAGAAAACTCCGAGAAAATCGGAAAATCATAAATTCACCACGCAAACACCAAACCGAACGTTGACGTTTGACGTTTGTTGACTGACTGGTGAACGAATGATGAACAACTATTTTGCGAAAGAGTTTTGTTGTATAGACGTCTATTTTATCGTGCTAAGTAAAATCGAGAAAAATATGTATTTTCGTTAATCTAGATTTCATTTTCAGTTGCAAATGGCTTGCTTATAACATAGAACTTACTACACATAGAGCTTAATATATAATATAGAACTTTATGGATCGCTAAAAAAATATGTGAAGTAAGATAATTAACTCATTCACTCCCAGATGTTGTATGCATGACTCAGAAAAAAGTTCATTCGTTAAAGTGTCAAATTGTTATTTTGAAAAAGCAAAGGATATTTCAAGATGGTAAAATATTTGTTTATTTCTCTGTAATCTTTAGTGAAAAGCACACAAATAAATATTCAAAATATGCCGCGGCTAGTAAATTTTCATAAAACTAGTGTATTTCTATGTTTAGTGCAATACTTGTTTACATTTCGTTGAAACTGTTTTGCTAGGTTATTCATCTTTATTTTAGTAAAAAGAGCGAAAATTTCTCTTGATTTCTGTTGTTATATACTTAACGAGATGTTTATTGGTAACGTATGGAGTTGTTATTTATTACTTTGTCTAAATTCAGCTTAAAATCTTCAGTCATCATTCATGAATCCATAGACCAGTTTTTGTTCCTATGTATTTCATACATTATCTAAGTTTAGAAATAAATTTGGGACTGAAGCTATGTGAATGTAAGAAATTTACCATCTACAGAGTGACACCTATGTATATTTCTCTTCCATTCACACAGAAAACATTAAAAAATCCATATTATTCGAACATTTTGCAACAGTAATAGGTGAACATAGTAGGTACTTTAGTTCCTATTTTAGTTCACCTTACCTCATAGATTTTTTAAATAAATCTCAAAAACATTGGCAATATAATCCTGGCAGCTTAAACAATATTTATGATTTTCATTACTGGATAAAAATTTGTTGATTTTTTGGCCCAGATAAAATGTTTTGACAAAACTTTGTAAAGCTCCATAAGAAGTTATTTTTGGAAGTTTCCTACCATATAATATGGTAGCCAGATATTATGATATCCATGATTAAACCTAATTACAACTACTGCACTAATTATCTATTACTACACTACTAACAAAATTTAAGATGTATTGACCATGTATGTAGATACATTTTTACTATAAATACTCAAAAACAGTATCTTATTTAATAAAGGCAAACTTTTTTATTTCCATTCAAATATGTCTCGGAAGATATAAATCGAACTAAGTAATCACTTGTGTACTGCAACCCACCCCCAACTTACCCCACTTTGTGACATGGAAATTTTATGTATTAGATATAAACCTTATATTTTGTTATCTCCAGCAACCCCAAATCCTCGTACTGAAGGAGGGGACGGACCAGTCTCAAGGCAAGCCCCAGCTCATCTCCAACATCAATGCCTGTCAGCTGGTGGTAGATGCTGTAAGTATATCTATATACATACTAGGTCCCAGAAGTACATACATTGACAGTTTGGTGACACTCTGGTGGAAGGTGGCAAAGTACTCGAAGCCAGAGGTCACATATGAAAAGATGTATGAATGTAGATGTAGAGAAAGGGGTATGTCAGGACAGTGACAAATGGAGATCTGTAGTCTCTGCCTACCCCTCTGGGAGACAGGCGTGAAGTGTATGTATGTACATACTAGGTGTGTTGGCAAGCATTTGTTTTGCCACTCTGTGTATTGGAAAAAATACACCTTTTAAACCTTCCCTGGTCTTCCATGTGTAATTTAAGATTAAAATTAGCCAAATTGGTTCAGCCATTCAAGAGTTTTAGCAAGACAAACGCACATCAATAAATTTTTATATCTTACAAATATTATATATGGGAAAGTGAGTTTGTTTGTTCAAAAATAAAATATAAAAGGAAATCAAAAATATTCCTTTATACCGCAATATAACCGAAATCCATGCAGGCGAAGCCGCACACAGAAAGCTAGTTTTGAATAAATTATGAATGAATTCAGTTTTTGTAAGATATATTCTTGATTGCAATCTTCTAAAATGTACTTGATCCCTAGACACTTTTGATGTGTGTATGTACCTATCGATAACAGTTATGCTGAAGCAAAAGGGGTATGTCAGGACCATGACAATAGGGAAGAAAACGCGAAACTGGATGTAGATGGCGCTTTGTACGCTTGACCCATATTAACCAATGACAGTGAGGCAATCTGTCAAATGAACTTGCAGTGACAAAAAATAAAATAAATACACTTCACGCCTTTAACCACAAAGAGGGGTAGGCAGAGGCAGTTGCTAAAGCAAGTATCCACGGTTCACCGAGCGTATCGGTTCACCGAGCGTATTTAACCCAACGTGACAGGGGGTGAGCCCATCGCCGTTATAGGGTTCACACACCTTGTGGTGTGCAGGTTTCATCACAATGTTGTCCTTCACCGCACGAGCGTTGCGTTGCGTACATAAGCTCTGAAAAAGAGTCCCATTGGTACACGTCCAGTAGCCGAACTCGAACCCGGGACTTCCCAGTTACAAGCAAGTATCCAACCAACTGGACCACAGACGCTTTTTTTGCAGTGACAATTGATTAACCAATCGTGTTGTTTTGGGTCAAGCTATACTAGCGCGATTAGTTCATAAGTTTTCTACCCCATTGGAGAGCCTTTGCCTACCCCTCTGGGACAGAGGCGTGAGGTGTATGTATGTATGTGTGTATGATAGCTGTTCACTATTTCAGGTCCGTACGACGCTCGGCCCCCGGGGCATGGACAAGTTGATTGTCGACCACAACGGCAAAGCGGTCATCTCCAATGACGGTGCCACCATTATGAAGGTATGTAGACGTTTAGACACTCCAGCCCCCCCTAGCACAGCGCTCCAAGAACTAAGTGACAAAACATATAACGCGCTGCGATTTGTTGAAACTAGCTGAGTCGCACAAAGCGTGACATAACAGCCAATCAGAGAGCGTATTTGTTCTATGTCAAGTCTTTCTTGAGGCGCGTGCTAGGCCTGCTGTGGTGTGCACACCATGTAGGCACAAAGACACTGCCTATACCTTAGTATTTTGGTAGTAAAGAGTGATAGTTTTCATCCAAAATTATGTCGTTTTTTTAGACATTTTGGTGGGAAAGCGACAGTCTGAAGGTGGTATGAGGCTTCCAAGTGTATAGTCTATTTTTTAATGTGACTTACTAATTTAAGTTCCTGATGCATACAATATAATGATTTATTCCTATGTAAGTTAAACTGAAAATTGAATACCAACATTTAAAGATTGTCATCGCGTAAAATATACTCCTAACTTGATTCAAATACAAATTGTTTATTGCATTCTAAGTGTACAGTTAATTTCTTATAATATATGTTTAGTTACAACTTGGAAGTCATTTTCTGACATTGTAATGTTTAAGGTACTTAGTAGAAGCTGCAGACAGGCACGTCTTCAGGTCCATGTCTGCAGCCTCCAACATATATAATAATCTTAATATATTAAGACCGAATGTGGTATGCGGCTTGCAAGTGATCATTTTTTAAATAAACGCGCCCAGACATTATAACTCAATAAAACACACATCAAAAGTGTCTAGGAACAAGAACACCTTTAGCTCTAAAAAAAAATCTAATTTATTTAAATCAAATCTAATCTTCTGGATTGGTCTCCTACCTAATTCCCCATGCCTGTATCAATGACTCATAACCACATTTTACAAAAAATTATGAATGAATTCAGTTTTTGTAAATATATATTCCTGATTGCAATCTTCTAAAATGTACTTGATCCCTAGACACTTGATGTGTGTAATATTCGCGCCTATATACCCGGTGAACAATATTGAGTTATAGTTGTGTGTGGACTGAGCAAACTAATAATGTGGTAAGGATAGAGGTATTAATGTTTTTTTTTTGTTTTCCCCATCAGCTGTTAGACATCGTTCACCCGGCGGCCAAGACGCTCGTTGACATCGCAAAGTCTCAGGATGCTGAGGTAAGCTATTATTGCCTATTAATCATCATCATCAGCCACATAACGTCCACTGCTGGACGAGGGCCTCCCCCAATGAGATCCGTCATTTGGGGTGAAATGCCAGTATTCGCCACGCTTGGCAGGCGGGTTGGCGATCGCAGTGGTGTTGTGGTTTAACTCAAAGAGAGCGCTGCTGCCCGTTCTCTGGAGAGCTCCATCGGTCGCCTCTTACGACCCCCATGACGGGAAAAGTTG
>SJJU01029866.1:0-12255 GCA_012932125.1 Conopomorpha cramerella | reverse complement strand
CTGGTAACAAATAAAATTATGAAATGTTTAGTGTTTTATTTTTAATTTTTGAATTCATTCCCAGAACAAGGTCCTTAATGTTCTGCAAGTGAATTCTTCACTTTATTGTTTAGATTCAATATTTTAGGTAGATTATTGAAGAAAATTTTGCAACAAAAACAAAAGATGGGATTTGACATTAGCAAGCAGGAATAAAATTTGGTAATGATGTCGAATAAACAAAACAATAAAGACATTTGTTTTGTTTATTCGACATCATTACTTGGCTCCACATCCAAAGCTCGGAAACACTCATAAAAAAAGATTTATAGTTGGACTCATTGATAGGTATTTCAATTTCAAAAAAAAAATTGAAAAGAACTAATTTATGCCTGCATACTGGAATAAATAATAATATTAACCTTTTTCAATTTCTCTGTGAACTTGTAATCCAACAATTTCTTTTCTCTGTATTTTGGCAACACACTGGAAAATACTTCGGAAGTCTCCTCTCCATCTGTGTTGGAAACCACTGTCTTACTCCACACAGCTGTTTCTGGCTTATCTGAAAACATACAACAGAAAAAGAAATATAACCTGGGAATTACATTTTAACAATTACCTGGTACAATACAATATAGCAGTGGCGTGCACTGGTTTTTATGACAAAGTAGGCAGTAATCCCCAAGGATTGACACCTATGTATTGGTAACTTGTCTTTACGAAATACAGGATCTTTGTTAGGCTATGTTGTGAGTACAACAACAAAAAGATCTAGCGATAACTCTATTATTAGGTTGGGTAGCCAAAATACTAAGGTAGGCAGTCTTTTTGCCTATATGGTGTGCACACCACTGCAATATAGCAAGGTAGTGGTGGAGGCCAGGTTCTGAGTTGCAGTGGTGGTAATAGCATAAAAGTTAGTGAAACACTTTAACTGTGGGCACAATCTGCTTAATCAACTTGCTCATTAAACATCTAACCAAGCTTCTTTAGAAAAATTTACTTATCACTTGAACAAACTTACTTAAAGAATTATTCCGGAAGTTCCTCAAAACAACAGTTCTCCTTGAGCTGACAGCATTACTATGTCTTGGCTTAAGGTTATCGCTGTGCTTCAAATGTTCTAAGCATAGTTTGTTCCAGCTCTTTAGGCGTTTATCGTCATTGCCATCTTTCTTGAACATCTTCACAGGCATGCACAATGGGTCCTCGTAGTCTGGAATTTGCACGCACATCTTGCGTCGTTCGTGTATTTTGTCAGGTTGAGGTTGTTTCTTCCTTTGAATGTAAGTTTTCACTTGTGGTATCAAGTAACTTTTACCAACTTTAGTCTCGACTTTTGGCACTCCGATCAATTTCCGCTTTTGGTACATATCTGACCGGGGGTTGTAGTCTGTGTCTGAGTCGTCATCTTCTTCTTCAGTGGTAGACCGCCTTCGCTTGTATGTACCCCGTTTGCCCTTCTTTTGCTCAACGAGCAATGAATTAGATGGTTCCGCTAAACGATTGGCTTGAGAGTTTTGCATGCATTGGTAAACTATTTCTGCATCTTCGTCTAGGAACTCGATTTCACCTTCTGTGTCCGTCATCGTGTATATAAATGCAGTATTTATTATTCTTCAATAAAATATTGAACACCTTATAACCTCCTGAACAGTCAACAGCGACAACACAAACATCGCTACGATACACAATCCATTTAACGCATTTCTGTTTTAGTACAATGCTGCGAATTACCCAGAAGTAAGAATTTAAATATTTTTTTTCCAGAATTAACACATTCGAATAGACAAAGAAAATATTTGTGTAATACTTATAGTTCTTTCACTGTAATTTCGTTAAAATATTATGTTATTATCCAAATAAACAACCCACATTACACACGTGTAATGAAATGGTGTGTTGTCAAACTGTCAATATTTAACAGTATCAGAGGAATAATGACATAAATAATGAACTAACAGCTGATTTTGACACAACTAACTTGCAACAAAACATTGTACCGGGTTTTGCCGTGGTATCAGTAGCCGTATATTATAGAAAACGTATCGATAGGCCTTTCCTGAATAACTAGGCATTAATCCAGCAGGTTTAAAACGAAAATCAGTCAAAATTACCTGTACATGCCTACATTTCGTATGCGTAAGTCCACCATCAACCTTGGCTTTCCTACATTACTCTATTTTATTACAATTATCATTGTGTGTTAAATTTTCATAAAATTATAGCTGCAATAAAGCTATAGGTATCTTCTAGAGATACGTAAGTAGCTTAGACCTCCTTATCTGCAATTCTCTTTGTACCTGTTGTATCTATCTAAGTATATTATATGCAATTTATCAGTCAGTACATAAATGACACCACCTTCTGTTGTATCTAATCTACGATAACTGAGGGCAGAAGACTATTTAAATTAATAAAATGAGGGAAAGAAGAAAGTCATCTGGTAATAAGTATCAATGTGATTATGAGAACAAACAGGACAGATCTGAAAAACCACAGAAGGTAAGTAAGTCATTTTTTTTTTTTTAGGTTGCACTTGCAAGCAAAATTTGTTTGTAGTAACCTTAGGAGGTAGCTCCTGTGTTATATCTACACATGCAATTAAATTCCATTTGTCTTGGGTTTCAATCCCAGACCTTGGACTGTACCACAGACATTTGAATCTATGTTTATATTTACTCAACACTCAGTTGTACACAAATTGCCACCTTATTACCATTTTCAGCTATCCCTAATCTACTTGCTGTTACTGCTGGTTTACCTCTGCTTACTGGGGTACTTTGCTTACCGTCTTGACGACTCCATGCCTGATGTAATTACTGAAAAAGAAGCGGTAAGTTTGAAGCAGTAGAGGATTACATTTAAATTCACAACTTATTTAACCCTATTGCAAATTTTTGGTAAGGTGTATTACATTTGTATTTTGTAATTTTATTATTGTTTGAACTTGTGTACTGTATAGGTATTATCTTAAGTTCTAGTCTTTGTTTGTCTAGTCATTGTTTACCTTAAATTCTAGTCTAACAATAGACTTACCCAAAATACCTAAACTCTTATCCAGAATCCTTAATTCTGTTAAACTACTCATTCATGCATTGCCCTTCACACGCAGAAACATATGGATCCTGCAGTAACTTATACGAAACAAAAAGCAACACACTGAGCGGTTCGCCTCTACGTTACGCCGGATTCAAATAAATTTATCAACTTTTCTAAACCTTAGGGTACAAAGTCATTCAGCGAGGAGCGGGCGTGGCGTTACCTCGAACACATCGTGGGCACCGGACCACGCGTCGCAGGTACCAAGTACCATTTGGAGAAGACCAAAGACTTAAAGGATCTGCTGCACGATTTACGAAGAAACTCCACCGCTCAAAATGTCTTTGTCGACTGGCAGGTGGTTTCTGGTGAGTATTAGGTGGTCCCAGGGAACTTTGAACCAGCACCAATGTTGTCAAACCTACAATTAATGTTTAATGCTAAGGGATCTCCTCAGATCAAACACAACTAGTTTTACAATAAACGAATATGAATATGAATATGAATACAAGCCGCATAGCACCCTAAGTCTTTCTCTTTTTAAGCAATATACATATATGAAGTTGGATGTACTTACTTCTGAATGCGAACTGTCATTTTGGTAGTAAAAGTGGCAGTTTGCAGGATCCAGAAGTACATACAACACTGGTAAGTAAGGGACAGAAGATAACTCTTGGTCTTCCACTCCTCAATGTTTTTTTATATTATTGTCTCGTTTTATTCTAAACGTCAATTTTAGATTGCAAGTCTAGTCGTTTTTAGTCTGAGGGCGGATCACAGGCGTTTACCTCAGATAACTGGAACTGACTTCCTCGATTGAACTGAAAATATGAAATGTATTGCCAATGGGGTGCTGGTGCATTATTATTTTAACCTTTAACTATGGACGTGCGGTCTCGTAGACCGCTAGCAGTTTGTGATTTCTGTACCCCTCCGCTCCCCTGCGGGTACCACGTCTGTGCATCTGTATAGCTTCAGTTTTAGTAGCTAAACGACGATGGAGACGGTAGGTTGCGTCGCTGGCTGCGAACTTGGTGAGTTATATCCCTTTTAATTTCTTCGGCGGTCTCTGAGACCGCACGTCCACGTTTGTGTAATGAATTGAGTTGGCGTTGATTTTGTTGTTTTCAAGTATTTTGCAATAAAAATGACGGAAAATTACAGACCAAGTACTTCTGCATTGAAATGGAAGTCTAATTTATCAAATCCACAAAGTGCAACCAAATTATTGCGCTTAGATAATTCTAAATTTGACGATAAATTCCAACACATGCTTTTAGATTTGTGTGTGACGTGTATTGGGTCCTGATATGCCAAATGAAGAACTAGCAACAGAAAACAATGATGTGCCTAAACGTAAGATGCGTAGGCTTTGTCCACCAAAGATTAAACGTGAGACGACTTGGGTTGTGGACAGCCCATATACCTTCAGTGCTCTAAGCCTTTGTGCAAAGACTGCCAATAAAATGGACAAGTTGAGGCATTGTTGAAATTTTCAAGTTTTATGTTGAGAAGCTAATTTTATGTTATTTTTATACTATGTTTTTTATATTTTATTGTAAGTCAAGCTAAAGTTAATTTGAAAGATTTTTTTCTGAAATATTATAACCTATAAGTGATCTCAAGTTAAAAAGTCTGAAAAGTGCCTAATACTGTTACATGATAAGTTTTTCTAAAGAATAAATAAATATATATGTGTATTTTGTGTTTAAATTTACATTTAAATACTTATAAAGGGGATATGATAAAAAAACTAGTATGTCAGTAACATAAAAGTGTGTTATCCGACCTTTGTATGTAGCGGTCTCTGAGACCGCGCGTCCATATCTACGTAACAAAAATTGAACGTCCATAGTTAAAGGTTAATAATATGCATACTTTCACACACATACTTACACACACAAATATTTCACTTCAACTGTTCTTTAACCTTTCAACCGCTATTGTCTTGTATATCTGTCACAACCTAATAGTGATTTTGAAGTCTACGGTATTCGGAACAGAATACAAAATCGCGAAATCACGGTGTATGTGTTTGGCGGTCAAAAGGGTAAAAAACAGTCAATAGCATGTAGAAGACTGAAAGTGGATAGTGGAAATGAAATGTCACGTAATGTTCGCAGGCGACTACAGCTTAGAGTTCAGGCGGCCGTTCGTTAATGTGTATAACAATGTTTCCAACCTCGTGGCGATCCTGGTGGGCGAGAGTGGCCTCAACGCTGACGGGAGCGCTAACAGCAGCATCCTTATCAACTGTCACTATGACTCCGTACCTACTAGTCCTGGTGAGTATAAGTTCATCATTTTCCTGCCCTTATCCCACACTAGGTTAGGTCGACGCAACACGTTTCCTTTCGCCGTTCATCTCAGTCATTCGTCATCTCTGCAGTTACACCTTTCACGCACATGCCATTTTTCACACAGTCCATTCATACCTTCTTTGGTCTTCCTCCACATTCATACTCACCACTTTCCTTGTCGTGAGTATAATTTCTGAATAGTTTTTCTTTAAAAAAATGCTCGAAATGTTTTAGGCTTTTTCGTGACTGTTCGTGACCATGGCACAATGTATAGCCGAGTCGAAACTTAATTTACCGCCGTCTAGCCACCGCAGATATGGTTTTTTGTGAAGAAACCATCGGTAGAAAATTTAAGGATTGAAAGATAGTGAAGGTTTCCTCTATTATTTTAGTTTCCACCAGAACTTCAGGGAGCACAGGAATACCGCACTTAATAAACCTATGATGTATGTATGATGGCATCTGTATGATGAGCATATTATCAAATGTTTGCGCTTTAAGGAAAACAAATAACTAAGCTAGATAATACATCGCCGTAATAAAGTTCAGATACCTTTAGGTTTGCGCGTTTCCTCACGACGCTTTCCTTCGCCGTAAGAACTTTTCATGCATTTTGATTTATATATAATTTAATAGTAACATCATATTTTAGGAGCGTCTGACAACGCCTTGTTCTGCGCCGCCATGGTGGAGGTGCTCTCGCTCCTGTCAAAAGAGAACCACAAGTTCAAACATAATTTGATATTCCTCTTCAATGGAGCCGAGGAGAATCCTTTGCAGGTAAAGTTTTATATGTGCCGTTGAAAATAATATATTTTACTTGACGTAAACGACGTAAGCGACATCTAGAGGTACGTACATTTTCACCAGCCAAAACTGTAGCATTATTTAGGGTAAGTAAATGTGACAATTTTTACTTATTAATTTCTGTGTTTATTTTTGCTTATTGTCAATTTTCTTTATTTTGTTGTATGTATGTAAGTGTTCGTGTCAAATGTGAATAAATAAATAAATGCTGAACAAATAATGTTATATTATTTTTCAGGGCGCCCACGGTTTTCTAAGTCACCCTTGGTCACGTGGAGTGACGGCACTCGTCAATCTCGATTCCGCTGGCATTAATTGCAAGAGCATCGTTTTTCAAGTAAGTACCTTATGGAAGGGTTTTGCGCGGGAAACGATGAGATGCAAATTCTTCTTTATTTCTCACTTTCAAAGTTAATTTTTCGCTGCAATTATTGTGTTAATGTGGTGGGATTAGTGTAATAATGTGCCGGTTATGAAAAATAATGTAGTGATGTATGTGTGTATGACCTCCGGTTTCGAGTACTTTTCACGCCACCTTCGGCCAGAACATCACCAATCTGGCCTGTATATGTCCTTCTGGGGCGACCTCTACTTCTATTACATCACCCATATAAATATTTTTCTTTAATCGACTTTCATCCATTCTCTCCATATGCCCAAACAAAAAAATATGTTTTTTTTGTTGGAAAGAAGAAGAATATCAGTTAATAAACGATGAAGTTATCCGCCAGCAAACAAAAATAAATATACAGGGTGTCCCGTAAGTCGACGTCAAGCCGGAACCGGATGGTAAGGCAACTCACACCAGTTATAAAAAACACAGTAAATTTTTTTTTCAGTACAGTCAGTTGAATCTGAGCAAATTGGTTATTTTTAACTTTATTTTTTTAAAAACGTCAATAAACAGTGGCACTATTCAGGGTCACGTAACAAAAAATCTAAAGATTTGTGGCAACAGGAGTCAAAAGACTAATGCAGGTTGTTTCCGTTTTAATTTAATGTATGTGTATTTTTTTTATAGTTATTATTATCATTTCCTTCAACATTGGTCATGTTGATTTTATGTAATATAAGTTCATTAGGTTTATGTTTTTTTTTTGTATTAGTATAGTATTAAGGAAAGGAATACAATCTGTTACGAGTGAAGTGTATGCCTGTAATAGGAATATTGCTAGAGACCTATATGTACCTATTCAACTACAAATATTTAAAATGTATTGTGTAATATTCTGTTGGTTGGGCTGAGCTGGTCCGATGCCAGAGCAGTCGCAGAGGACAGGACGGCGTGGCGCCATCTTGTAAAGTCCCTTTGTACCACTGTGGTACCATAGGACTTAAGTAAGTAAGTAAGTACCATAACATAAATAAATAAATAAATTATCAGGCCTCAGACCCTCGAGTACTGAGCTCGTACAGAAGCTCAGTGTCGGTGCCGTCGGCGCAGGCCTTCGGCGAGGCTCTCTTCACTTCCGGCGCGGTGCCTTCCGACACGGACTTCCGGGTGTTCAGGGACTTTGCTGGCATTTATGGTGAGCGATGTTTGTAGGACGCCCTCAGGCAAGGTGGACTGATGATATACGCAAGATGGCTGGCAGAAGCTGGATGCGAGAAAACGAAAACAGATCACAGTGGCGTGCAATTGGAGAGGCCTATGTCCAGCAGTGGACAGGTATGGGCTGATGATGATGATGATGATGTTTTTGTTTACTCCATTGACTACGATATCTTTATATAGGTACTATAACTTAATTAACTCCGCTTAGTCATTTTTTTATGGAAAATAATAAACTGTACATCAAAATTACTAACTTGCACACCTAAAAAGCCAAAGTTATCATCAGAATGGCAATTAGAACAGCAAATCAGTAATTTTGTCGCTAAGTCAGTATTTTGGTTAGGTTAGACTTTTTTGATGCACGTTTAAATACTATCCTTTTTTTATTCGCATGCTTTGGACCGCCACTCTGTTTGGTACTGCTATGCCATTTATTTTATTTGACGTAAATTAATAAAGTCGCTTATTAAACTTATCAGTATTCGGAAATCTGCATAAACGGAAAATGAGAACATAGCATTTATTTTAACGCGGAAGTGAAAAATAAGAGACCAGTATTTTTATTTTAATAGTAGTTTTAATTATTGTTTCTATTTTGAAAATGGAGTCGCGCAAGCGACATGTGACGTACTTACATTACTTTTTACAATATAATGAATGCCTTCATGCATTGATAAAACTATTACTAGCTGAGCACCAGTCAGGCATGCATCCGGCCATCAAGCATTTGTTAAATGAGTATTAAGTCATATGTATGTTAAGTATACTTAGCAGTAAGCCTTGGCGATTTGAAAAGATGCCAGTTTCTTCCCGGTTCTTCTGGCCAGTAAAGGAAATTAATTCGAACCGGGGACGATTACTTTTGTTTTAAAGTCATAAATGACGTTCATCAAGCTTTGTGTTATGCTACTGTATATCTGTATGTTATAGCACTTATTAAGATGAAAAATAAACGCTTTGACTTTGACTATTATGCTGCGATTACGGCATATAAAGTCAATCCATTTGAATGAATACTACTATTTTTTTTAAATAAACCCTAAACATGGGCCATAAAATTAGGCACGAACCAGTGACGTCATCACGCAAATCAAATTTCATATTTTCTCAATTTTCCCCGTAATTAAATACTTAAAACTAAGTTAAAGATCAGATTTTTAACAGTATCCTGAAAGGGAAACACCAAAACGGTTAGTTGCTTTTAGTAGCTTATGAACAATTTCCCGTTAGCCGTGTGGTTGACGGCGAATAGAATACATGTGTCACCACCCCAGCCAAACTTTTCCCGCTATGGGGGTCGTAAGACACGACCGAGGGAACCCTCCAGAGGACGGGCAGCAGCGCTCTCTGTGAGTTAAACCACCACACCACTGCGATCGCCAACCCGCCTGCCCAGCGTGGCGATTATGGGCATTTTACCTCCAATCAATGAGCACAAAAAGGCCACGGCCCCCAGTTCCCGGCGGCTCCGCTATTCCTGGTCACGGTGGCGACCACGGTAACGGCGGAGCAGGGGTGCGAAGAATCTCCGGGTTATGGGAGGCCACCACAAACGACTGACCCTGGCGACGTACAACGGACGCACGCTACGGCTTGACTCGCATCTGACGCAACTCGAGGTGGAACTTGGGAAAATTAGGTGGCACATATTGGGGGCTAAGCGAAGTCCGAAGAGAGGGAGAGGACACCATTACCCTCAAATCGGGCCACCTAATGTACTTTCGCGAGGGAGACCAACAATCCCAAGGCGGCGTTGGGTTTCTTGTGAATAAGTCCCTGTGTAACAACGTTGTGGAAGTGTCTAGTGTGTCCAACAGGGTAGCATACTTTGTCATAAAACTTACCGAGAGGTATAGTCTCAAAGTGGTACAAGTGTATGCACCGACCTCGACACACCCGGACGATGAGGGGGAGAACCTGTTCGATGATATATCGAGGGCCCTCCACTCCACTACTAAGACGCATTACAGCGTTGTTATGGGGGACTTTAACGCTAAAGTGGTAGTACAGAATTGCAACGAATCGGCAGTAGGATCCCATGGATTTGGAACAAGGAATCATAGGGGGCAAATGCTAGTAAACTTCCTCGAACCAGAGGGGCTATTTCTGATGAACTCATGGTTTAAGAAAAAGCCCCAAAGGAAGTGGACCTGGCAAAGCCCCGATACTATGACTAAATATGAGATCGATTTCATCATGACGAACAAAAAGCACATATTCAGAGACGTCTCTGTGATCAACAGGTTCAATACCGGTAGCGATCTCCGACTAGTCAGAGGCTCTCTGAATATCAACCTTAAGGCTGAACGTGTCCGTCTGATGAAAGCCAGGCTCAAACCAACCATGCTCCAAACTATAATGGGATCCGAAGCTTTCCAGCTAAGTTTGGAGAACCGATTCGTTGCCGTGGAAACCACAGCAGACGTGAACAAGAACCTCGAAAATGTGATCGGGTCCTCAGGGAAGAGGTACGAGATTTTGTGAAATGCAGCGTAAGGGCAGTAAGTCAAAGCTTTCTGAGGAGACTTTACGGCTGATGAAGAAACGACGTGAAAATTCGCCCGTCACTTCGACCGCAAGGCGGGCTCTAAACCAAGAGATTAGTAAGCACGTGCGGCACGACCTCCGACGCTACAATACTCTTTCAACAGAAAGAGCGATTGAGCAGAATCGGGGGTCAAAATTGTTCGTACAATCTCTTGGAAGAAGCCACCTTGCGAAATTGACCACAGCAAGTGGAGAAGTCGTCACTTCGTAGCCG
Organism: Conopomorpha cramerella; assembly: GCA_012932125.1. Taxonomy (NCBI): domain Eukaryota; kingdom Metazoa; phylum Arthropoda; class Insecta; order Lepidoptera; family Gracillariidae; genus Conopomorpha; species Conopomorpha cramerella. Next base: position 1,808 of record SJJU01029866.1, on the reverse strand, counting down.
TCAGTCCTTTCGGAGGTTGAAGACTTCTATGGCCGGTTGTACGCATCGCATGCATCTCGTCCTGATTCCGAAAATGGGGACTCTAGAGCCACATTGACACGCCACTTCACCGAAGACCTGCCAGAAGTCAGTACTGGCGAAATTGAGATCGCTCTTAGACAGCTCAAAAACAGAAAAGCTCCAGGAGAGGATGGCGTTACAACAGAACTATTAAAGGCTGGAGGTAAACCGATATTGAGGGAGCTCCAAAAGCTTTTTAACGCTGTTCTCTTCGAAGGAAGAACTCCGGAGGCCTGGAGTAGAAGTGTGGTCGTCCTGTTCTTCAAAAAGGGAGACAAAACCCTGTTGAAGAACTATCGACCCATTTCTCTTCTAAGCCACGTCTACAAGCTGTTCTCCAGAGTGATCACAAACCGTCTTGCGCGAAGACTCGACGAATTTCAACCTCCGGAGCAGGCTGGATTTCGGAGCGGTTATGGCACCATAGAACACATCCACACAGTGCGGCAGATCATAGAGAAAACTGAAGAGTATAACCTGCCCCTGTGTCTAGCATTCGAGGACTATGAGAAGGCCTTTGACTCGGTTGAGATCTGGTCCGTTCTGGAGTCTCTGCAGCGTTGCCAAGTTGACTGGCGATACATCCAAGTGATAAGATGCCTCTACGAGGCTGCCACATGTCCGTCCAAGTACAAAATCAGCAGACACGTCCCATACCATTGCATCGAGGAGTGAGACAAGGGGATGTTATTTCCCCGAAATTGTTCACAAATGCAATGGAGGATATGTTCAAGACGCTGCATTGGAAAAGACGTGGCATCAACATCAATGGCGAGCACATCTCTCACTTGCGATTTGCAGACGACATCGTCATCATGGCAGAAACGCTGCAGGACCTTCAACTGATGTTGAATGACCTAGCTAATTCTTCTCTACGGATCGGCCTACGGATGAACTTGGATAAAACCAAGGTCATGTTCAATGAACATGTTCTACCGGAACCGCTTTCAGTACACGGCACCGTTCTCGAAGTTGTTCAAAAATATGCATACCTTGGGCAGACATTGCAGTTGGGTAGAAACAACTTCGAGGACGAGGTAAACAGAAGAATTCAGCTGGGTGGGGCAGCATTTGGGAAGTTACGTCGAGTATTAACATCAGCGATCCCACAGTGCCTGAAGACAAAAGTCTTTAATCAGTGTGTCCTACCTGTAATGACATACGGAGCTGAGACGTGGACACTGACGGCACGGCTGGTCCACAAGCTCCAAGTCGCACAGCGTGCTATGGAAAGGGCTATGCTCGGCGTTTCTCTGAAGGATCGAATCAGAAATGAAGTGATCCGACAGAGAACCAAAGTCATCGATATAGCTCATCGTTTTAGCAAGCTGAAGTGGCAGTGGGCCGGCCATATTAGCCGTAGAACCGATGACCGTTGTGGAAAACGAGTTCTCGAGTGGAGACCGCGTCTCGGCAAACGGAGTGTAGGACGCCCTCAGGCAAGGTGGACTGATGATATACGCAAGATGGCTGGCAGAAGTTGGATGCGAGAAACCGAAAACAGATCACAGTGGCGTGCAATTGGAGAGGCCTATGTCCAGCAGTGGACAGGTATGGGCTGATGATGATGATGATGGATGATGATGAACAATTTTATGTTTTCAATTGTTTCAATCGTTCCAATGTTGGTGTGCAACTATTTTTGAACGAACAGGTATAGATGTGGCGTTCAGCAAATACGGGCAAGTATACCACACGAGGTTCGACTCCATGGACACACTGCAAGCTGGCGTGATACAACACTCCGG
>SJJU01029863.1:0-20579 GCA_012932125.1 Conopomorpha cramerella | reverse complement strand
CACCACCCAAGCTCTACTTGCCTCTCGGCGCACGGGCCATTCTCTGGAGACGTGCGCGTCTACTTGCTTTTGCCTCTTTTCAACGCACACGTTTTCTTTGACTCCATACAAATTTATCTTTATCCGTCCATGTTTTGTTGCCAACTCTCCCCCTTCTGGGGCATGACGACCACATTACGGAGACTTCGCGTCGGGTCGTCGTCACGTCTTCAGTCGTTAACAGGCTTCATATTATGTTCTTCGAGCTCTGCTTCCGCTCGGTGATGTCATGTGCATGCCCTAAAAGTATGTCTTGTGTCATTAGTACGACAAAGTTCTGACTCCACTGTTACTCATTATCATCATCAGTAGCCACATAACCTCCACTGCTTGACGAGGGCCTCCGAAAATTATTTCTTATGATCGTTGGTCTTCAAACTCGCGCTTCTGTTGATTTTCTTTAAAGAGATCTCCTCATTGTCAGTGTGATTATCGAGTGACGTCTTCCAAACGACCAAGAGCCAGAAGCCGTACTGTTCAGTCATGACGTCAAAACGGCGAAAGTGAACTGCCAGCCGCGGATGGAGCGATACCAGGAGCATTGCTGGAGACAGCACGTAGTGACGTCATCTTGGAGGCCCTTAAGGACCTCTACACTTCAGTTTATATTGTAATGTATGATGTTGCATTTTACCTCAACTCTACAGTGTGACGCACATAGGTACAAAATGTCTAGTTAGCATTTTGTTATTATATATTATATAGTAGCGTTACTTAGTAAGCTGGCTCTTATTATACAATAAACAACGTAAACCATCATGCTGTTTGAATCCTGAACCACCTATCGACCTGGGGGGTCTCGGCCTATGTAAGATGGCGACCCTGCCAGGATGCCATGCGAAGCCTGCACTTTGTGGGTACCAGTGGCGTTACTAGATACACAAACCTACCTATACCTCAGTGGCGTGCACTGGCTTTTACGACAAGGTAGGCAGTAATCCCCAAGGATTGACACCTATGTATAGGTATAGTCTTTACGAAATATAGGTACCTACATATCTACTCACCCACAAAACACAGGACCTTCGTTAGCCTATGTCGCCAAAATACTAAAGTAGGCAGTGTATTTTTGCCTATATGGTGTGCACGCCACTGTTATACCTATACCTACTTAGTTGCTTTTCCTGCTTCTTTTTTATGTATAAGATAGGACTCGGTATTTCTATGCTTTATTTTTTGTTCAATTTGTTTAATAAATAAATTTATTTCATTTCATTTCACTTTCAGGATGCCTTAGTATTGTAACAACAACAATAATAGCCCAGCTTTGAAAGTTTCATTATGATTATTCATACTAAATCAAAATGGTCCTCCCTATATTATAACCTAAACTAACTTCTTCGAATTCATCAGCACACCATATGGCATGTCATGGTAAGTGCCAAAATTTGTTTACATACCTCCTCGAGTATTTGCAAACACTGCCTAATTGGTTTCTAGTGTACAGGCAGGTGGGTATATTTTGCCCGTATAAACACTTCTATGAACTAAAATGCCCATGGAATTGCCCAAGGCCATGATTTGATATTCGTTATATTTTAACGATACATTTCGAGTCATTTCACACACGGTCATCCACCCTCAAACTAGGATGCTTATGCTATGGTTGCCACAGACTGGTATAGTTTTATGAATACTTTTAAATAAATAAATAGATATCCAAATGACCGATCGTTGTGGCGCGCCTTTTGGGAGGCCAATGTCCAGCAGTGGGCGTCATTGTGCTGGTATGATGTCCAAGGATATATTGCAAGCAAATTTCATGGAAACTAAATTGGACAGTGACGTAACTTTTATGTTTCTCTAATTGAGAATAGTTGAGCGGTAGTTTCAAAATCTGCCACTGGATGGCATTAGAATAGGGGGTGTTTTTTTTTTTTGTTTCTAAGCTCATGCCTTTACGGCTCCACGGTTAATCTGATCAATGAAGACAATGTCTGGCTTGTCTTTTCGATTCGAATTCGATTTTTTTAAACCTTTATTATCTGTATCACTTTGTACCTAAGTAAAAACCAGTGGCGTGCACTGACTTTTACGACAAGGTAGGCAGTAATCCCCACGGATTGACACCTAATGTATAGGAAACTTCTAACGGTCTTTACGAAATGTAGGTACCTAACCTACCTATCTACAGATTCACAAAACACAGGACCTTCGTTAGCCTATGTCGTGAGTACAACAAAAAAAGATCTAGCAATAACCATATTATTAGGTCGGGCAGCCCAAATACTAAGGTAGGCAGTGCCTTTTTGCCTGTATGATGTGCACGCCACTGCTATATGGTGTGCACGCCACTGGTAAAAACGTATTTTAATGAAAATTTACTCGACAGATGTTTATCTAGCCATTCATTGTGATATTAGCGACATCTCACAACAACAAAAGAAAGTATTTAAGCTATCAGATGGTTGTCAAGTAATTACGGATTAGATCGATATTTACTTGTGTTCAATGAATTTCGTATTTAATTATCTAGTTATGTATGTCACACGCAGACGCGTACAATAAATACCTCAGATCATCACAAAGCGCCTATTGTAATGTTGTAACCGGGTCCTACCAAACGGAAGGATTTCTTATACAACCGGACAAAATACCTTATTCGCGGTCCTTTAAAGTGACACCGCTAGAAGTTAAGAATGCAACACAAATATCAGTTTCCTTCTCAGTAACTTCCGTCGGTAAAAATAAAAACCACCACATTGGGGATTAAGTTAAAAAGGATCCCAATAGGAAGTTTTTAAACCTCCATGCTTAACCCTTTCTTGGACATATCCCGGCTGTAAACGTGATAACAATAAAATGTCTGATGTCTTAAATTGATTGGCCATTAAAGTGTTAATCATAGAGATTACTGTGCTGTGTGTGGTTGGTGTCTAGTGTTCTGGGACATAAAAATAGGGATACAAGATGCATTGCTTACGGATTTTGATGCGTTTTTCTTTAGTAGATAGAGTGATTCGGGATATTCCCACCCACTTTCCCACCACTGTGATTCCTGTTAGAGCCAGGATCTACAGCGGCATCCAGAATAGATAAGAGCTCAATCAGTGACGACTGGGCTAGATCCCGGGGGGCCTAGCCTTCTGTCTTGGATCCCACATAGTTATTAAACTAAAGACGGTATAGAAATAAGAAGAAAAAATATATATATGCGCTGCATTGCAATGCATACATATGATTTTTTTTGACTTCCCTAATCTAAGTAGTGGTAGATAGAGTGATTCTTGAGGAAGATTCATATGTATAATACCTCGTACTATAATAGCAGGGACACAGTGTTAATAATGTATATTAGCAAAACAACGTTTTCCAGGTCAGCTAATATTATAGACTTTAAAAAATAATGCAATACAGGTCCGCAATCCGTCTAGTAGAGGTAACTACGAAATTAAACATAAAAGATACCCAAGGAAGGTTGACGTCAGGCAGGCGGCCTGTCGTAAAAAAAAAATGCCAAATCCAACTGCAACATGGATGTACGAATGGTTAGTGTTACGGCTTTAGCCTATAAGATTCAAGTCTATTTTTATTATTAAACTCATCAATCATTCAATATTTCATATATAGAGTCAATTTCATAATAAACCTTTTTTTATAGTTCCGCTTGTTCCCGACATGTGAAGATAACTTTTCTATGTAAAATCAATTGCACATCATTTTTCCTCTTCTCTTACCAACCACCTACCGAACAACGTGTAATAATTAAGATGAAGCAGCAATAACAGAAGAACGTTCACATTAGTCCGGATTTTTATTTTATTTAAGCCAACATGGGCTCCCGTTCTTCTACAGTTAGAGATATTGAGAAGGTTAGGGCGTACCCTCGAGGCGACGCCCAAACGCAGCACCCGGCGAATAGATTAAGATGATTTGGGCACGTCATGAGGAGGGATGAAAACCATGTAACAAGGAAAGTAATGAGTATGAATGTGGAAGGATACAAGGGAAGAGGGAGACCAAAGAAGGTATGGATGGATTGTGTGAAAAATTATATGTGCGTGAAAGGTGTAACTGCAGAGATGACGAATGATAATAGAATGGCGAAAAAAAAAGTGTTGCGCCGACCCCAACTAGTGTGGGATAAGGGCAGGAAAATTATGATGACAGTGAGTAAATGAATGAATGAATGAATGAATATACTCTTTATTGCACACTGTACATTACGAATGTAAAAAACAATACAATGGAAAAATTGCAAAAGGGGACCTTATCGCTCATAGCGATTTCTTCCAGGTAACGTAATTTAAAGATTACAGGGGCTTAACAGATAGAATAATGAGTATTTCATAACCATCACCTTAAAATATTTTTATTAACACAAATTTATTATTTTAAATAGAACATAAAATATTGTGCAGCGGACATCGTGGGCGGAGGATGTGATAGTCAAATGTGTACAATCAGTAGCACATACATTAATACAAGGACTGTTATAAAATCTCAAATGGGATGGCTCTCACTAAATACCATACTTTCTCATTGTCATGTAATACTGGGACTCTCTTTTTTTCCATATCAGTCTCATTACCACCATTTATAAAAGAAACAATAATTTGACGGGCCCGTTGGTGTAGCATGTCTGCCTCTGCTCCGTAGGGTCGTGGGTTCGATTCCCACCGCTGGCAGGTATTTAGGTGATGAGCTTTTAAGTACTTGTTGGATGTGTCTGGGTGTTTTATTTAAATAAGTATGTATTTAAAAGAAAAAAAAGTATTTAAGTAAATATATCTCGTTGTCTGATTTCCATAACGCAAGTGCTTTGGCTACTTAACATGGGATGAAGGCAATGTGTGTGTTGTTGTAAAATATTTATTTATTTATTATTTATTTAATAAATGGGAATAGTGGGACAAAAAACATTATCAGTTAGACAAAGAACACCATTTATACTGTAAATAATCCTTACTAACATTATAAATCGGAAAGTGAGTTTGTTTGTTTGTTCCGCTTTCACGCCAAAACCACTGAACCGATTAAATGAAATTTGGTATACAGATAGTTTTGAGCCTGAGATAGGACGTAGGCTACTTTTTGTTTCTATCTTGTGGGACGCGTCAATAAATAGAGGGTGTTATAATTTGTATAAAATGCTGAAAAATTAAATCGCGGGGCAGACAGAGTTACTTTCGCATTTATAATATTAGTATAGATAAATATATACTTAGTGGTCGTCGCAATCTTACAACGCAATGGTTATGGTAAGAACTGTAGTATCAATAATACCATCATTGGTTATTCTCCTACCGACCAAATAGGAGGAATTATCTAAGATTTTTTTTTACCAATATTCTCCCTTCTCTAATGCCTCCTGGACATAAGTTATAGGCAGGACTGCACACTATAACCCGTATTGTAAAACTCCTTTCAAGCATAGACGAGTGACCTTCAAGAACTCAGGGAACAGAAGGCTCAAGTAACGTCGTCTCGCTCTAAACGTGTTTGTATAATAGAGACAAACTATGTTCAGCGGTGGACGAATAAAGACTGATGTTGATGATGCTCAAGCGACATTTTAGTACTGATTATTATTTCAGAATACGAGCCTTAATGGAGAATTTTATTTGATGTTTTTCTTACAGATTTTCGGGCGGAGAAGTATCATTACTGTCAAACTTTGTTTGGAGGTATGACAGTAATGACAGTCAGAATCTGTCAGAAAAACGTCAAAGAAAAATTCCCCATTCTGTTTATCATTTTTTTTATATATTACCATTATACGATTACAGCGCTTTCTAAACAGCAACGTGATTTTGTAACGAAATCGGTACCTAAGGATTCTCCTTTTCTACCCGTGTTACTATCATTCTTACTACGAGTAGTAATATGGTTAGTTTTATTTTTCCGTGTTACTACTGTCTATCGCAGGTAATTTATTGACTATCGAAGTTGTTATACGGGTGATACATTTTTTATTTAACTGAACATTGATACAAAGTAGTAACACGGGCAAGAACGTCTGCCCATATTCCAACTTTAATTACCAGTAGTAGTACGGTTAAAAAAAATTACCATATTACTACTGGTAGTAAGAATGGTAGTAACACGGGTAGAAAAGGCTAATTCTTACGTTCGGTTATGAATTCATGGGCAATTTCCTCATGGGAATTTTATACCCCTTTCACACGTACATAAAAATTATAATAGCTTGTTTTATGGTAAGGTTCTACGGACAATATCGCCGTATGGAATACGATGATGCACACGCGATACATTGTTCGACACCTTGTCAACAGCATGCTTTTCAAAACAACTCCATTGTTACAAAGCTCGTAACTGTTTGATTAAACCATTTTCTACCGGGACTCAGAGAACTTGAGTATCATTGAATGTGTTTACATGATGAAACATTGGTTTAGCGATCATATTTTCCCAATAAAGCATTCGGGACAAGTTTTTTACAATAATTAGTAAGAACGGTACGTCCAAGCACAACAAAGAAAAATAAAATATCTAGCATTCGGTCATCATGATCATCATCAGCCCATATTTGTCCACTGCTGGATATAGGCCTCTCCAATTCCGATCTAGCATTTGGTTCACTTTATTTCAGAATAGCGACGCCCCGCGATTTCATCCGCGTAGTTTCAGATATAAGTAAAGTTTATCATTGTCGCCATATTTAAATACTAATTGAAGCCTGGAGTTTCTAGCTGTAAAAATGATAAAATAATTCCATTTAAATCTTTAAAAATAGCTTATGGTCGGGCACTTTGATAATGACAGACGCTATGGTTTCTCAGGTTCTACATTACCTGTGGACCAATTTTATTGAAATAGATTAGTAGCGTGAAAGAGCGACAGACTAATTCCTGAAAGAACTACATTCGTGTTTATAATTTCGTCAGGAGTTTGGCTAAACAATAAGCAGGCTCACTTAAACATTCCAAATAGGTAAACATTAAAGGAATATTCTAAATTATCCGCCCGTGACATACGTAACCTAAGAATGATCTAAAGCCATGCACCGACTGAACCCTAGATTAAGGTCATAGATACACCGATGTCTCACATAACTTTCTATCAAACACATAGTTATTTCCATAGATATAATTATAATACATCTGCATTCTATGTACGAGGCTTTTGCAAAGGTTTGTTAAAAGTCTTAATGGTATTTAGTCTTTTTTTTTTTTAATAAATACTACCAAAAAACAAACAAACATCCACACAACGAAGGGTCGAATGGAATTTGTTTAGAAGTCGCTCTTACGTTGTAGAAAAACCTGCATATCACGCTGAGTCCCTTATTCTGAGGTGTGTGTGTTACCAATGATACCTATCGCTACCAAACCCTTAATGGTACAATATGTTATCCTTCATACATAACTTAAACTGAATGATCTAGCCTGCTCGCCGACGAGCGAGATTATGTGCCCGATTTTCGCTGATAACATCATCGGCATACTTTTTTGTTCGATATCCCAAGGTTGGCCTCTTGATACGGAAACATCTGATTGAGGCAGACATTCGAAGATGGACCACGGAATCTCGTTAGTCGGTGAGCGACCGCAACCAGCCCGGTTTCCCGGCAAACAAGCGAAATCTCGGAAAAGCATTTGTACAAAGGTGACAAGTCAACAATTGGTTGCATTGTGTGTAGTTAGTGCTTACACAAACACCGGCCAGCTGGGTCGTGGGCCGCGGCCCTGCAGTGGGTCACACCTGAACCGCTAGACACGTGGCGTGTCAACAACGCTGTGGTCACGGCCACTTCACAATCGGAAGTGGATGGTTATGTGGACACTGTGGACATTACTAAAATAAACAGAGAAAGATCTTCAAGGACGGCAATAGTATAGGTTTCTCAAAAATGTGACAATGCGTACCTACCTAATTATAATAGTAAAAAATACTAGTGTAACAAAAATATTTTTTCTTATTTTACTACAAATATTTTGTGTGAGGTAAAACGGAGTATAAACGGCCATAAAGTTTGCAATGTTAATCGTTCGCTTGACATTATTATTAATTAAACATTCATAACAAGTTACACTGTCTTGTTTTATTAAATAAATATCACGTAGAATAAAAAGAACCGCGTAACACACACATGTAAATATCTGGAACGGGTAACGAGCGTACGTCCGGTTCCTTCTCTCCCGAGAACCTGTATATCCACGCGCGAGTGGAAAAGGGATGAACAGCGCCTGTTTCACTCCCGCGAACGTACAAACACATACAAACTTCTAATGCCAAACTGTACATGTATGACTCAACCAAACCAATAAATTCACATATTAGAAAACCTACGTTAGCTACATATGGGGAATGTGTGTTAGAAAAATCAGCGTTTGCTTAGCAAATTCTAATCTCTACACATACTCGGCTACCAGGCGAGCAGGGAGAGCTAGGAACTCGGCCACGTATGGCACCGTGTGAGACGAAACATAGTCGCCACACACGCACCCGTACGTCGAAGGGGTTGCGGGAGGGATGCGTGTCCTCTAAACTCATATATCCCGATTTATAGCTGTGCACGTACAACCCCTAAGCAAGTTGAGACACAACTACAGATCCACTCCCGTTAGACAGGGTCAGAGAATGGGGCGGTCTCTAAGACAAGTTTGAGTTTGCGCAGTTCTTAAGTTTACTTCAAGGGTGAAAGGCGAATGACTTGTTCTAATTCTCTAATATCCTGGTAGTTGTTTTCCATTTTAGGACAAAACTCGATAAAAAAGGGCGATCGGGTGAGGGTGTTGTGGGGTCGAGGGGATTAGCTAATCTTTTTGGGGGTCAGACTCGGGTTGCGTGAGCCTACCCGAAATTTTATCTAACACCTTTGGTAATTTTACCTAAGGTTTACGACATTTTCTCGTATAAATCTTTACCAAACGGGAGACTTGTGTTGACAATAGAACAGTGAATATTGCATGAACATACAGTAAGTATGTGTTTTATACACTGTGCTTGTTTTTTCATTGCATTCGTGTAAAGTATCCAATATTGATGCTGCATCTAATTGGTCCACTTGTGAGCCGACACTCGGGCCTCCCGTTTGACAGTTAAACAAACATAACAATTCTCAAGTTGCACTCTTCGTTACCGTCGTTGCATTACAGTAGCATTTTTTAAGTAAACACTATTTACCGGAATATTACAGTGTGCATCACAAACTACCTACTTACTTATAGGTAGTGACAATTTTTTATATCTTAGGTTCGTTATATTTTTTTTCCTAACGTGTTTATTCAAAGTTAGAAATCACGACATAATTCTAATTAAAAATGCACCCATCAAAATAAAGTTCAGATATTTTCAGTAACTTATAACTTTAATCATCAATGACGTACAATTTTAGCCAATACTGGTACAGTCAAGGACGGCTTTTGAGAAGGACTTTCGGCTTTTAACTTTGTCGTCAATCCAAAAAGTATACTCAACATGAAATATAGATGATTCGGAAACTATACAAAATCAGTCATTCCTTGACTGCATTACCATTGGTTTTTTTCATTACCCAGAGCCGTACTTACCAATAAAAATTTTAAGTAAGCTATCAAAATCTCATGAAAAATGTATGAATATCTGTCAGAACATGACGTTACGATAAGACAATGTTCATTTTACGGTTCAAATACCAGACAAAACAAAACGTCTCATACTTAACGTCCTTATAAAAAGGAACGAACGAAAAGGATTTTACGAGCTGCCTTGATACAAAAAAAAGCAAAATGAACATGACAAATTGAGCTATTCAACGTTAAACTATCATGGTAACTGATTGTATCTTTCTTCACAAAAAAAAGTTATATTTCAAAATCTAATAAAGTGATATAAAAAAGTGTAGTCAGATGATAATCACCTTCACTTTTCTTTCTTTATTTCTTTTTTCTTCCTTTTTTATCCATGACTTTTAAGTCTTGGTCTTGATGGTCAAATAAAATAAAATAGAAATGTATCCAATAAGAATCCTAGTAGTCCAATTGAGAAACATGTCTCATGTTGGACAAAAATAACAGAAAAGGATAGATAAATATTTTAGTCAAATCATCGTCATAAAATCTATGTATAAAACGTTTTGTGTATGCCAGGATCTATAGTCACTCTTCTCAGAGTTACAATATTTAATTAGAATATAAATAAATAAGTGCGAATGAATTACAATTCGTAATTTTTTTTTTAAGTACATTAGACGTAGGTAACATTATATGTAGAGGTATATACCTAACTGGGGACTTTTCAGGGCCCTTGTTCTTCTTTGTTATGAAAGATGGCGCTAGCTGTATTAAGGGGAACTAATGTCAACGAAATGACTGACGTCATGCAGTCAGTATCGAAGGCGACAGTAATTTTTTTTATTGTTTGTTTTCATGTTTCAAACGTTTGTGAAGCTTACCCAAACGATAAAAAACGTAATACAATATAACTGACAGAAGTCATCCTGGATACGTACCAGCGACATCTAGATAAGATTTTTTTGGAGTTTAAAAATTTAACATTGACGGAACTTATTCAATACATTTCACATAGACTCTACATTAAAAAAACCTTTTTCTCCGTTACATGAATTCTCTACATGGCCAGTTCCTATAAGATTGGGTTTCCAAACAATCAATCCCAATGAGTAATGTTTCATCCTGGTTACTTCCCGAGGGAGAGTAGAGGAATGTTCTCCCCGTCCTTGTCTCGCAGAGGCGAAGACAGTGGAAACAAGTTATCTTTGATTAATAACTAAAAGCCTTTATTGAGCTACCCGGGGTTGAATATAAATGTAATTAAGATTGAGTTAGTGTTGTACCAGAATGCATGTAGTAAGAATAAATTTCGTTATTCCTTTTAAAGACTCATTAGAGTGTATTTTAAGTGTCATTCCTCATGATTTAAGGATGTGCTTGCTTAACTACATAATAAAGAACAGGCTATAAAGATGTTCTGGGAAAGTAAGTAATTGTGTGTGGCCAACGCATGCTTTCCTGTAGGTACTACACAATTCTTTTACTAGATACACTAAAAGATACTTGATAATGTGGTTAAGTAGCGAGAAAATTGCGAAGTCCTAGATCTATTCCAAGATATGAAGTGAGACTATAAGTAAACAATTTATCAGAGCCGACTAAACATAACTAGACTTGCAAACCACGTACCATATTCAGTCTGTCTCTTTCCCACCAATATGTATGCAATTCGATGTACTTCTGGATCCAAACTGTCACTTTTACTACAATTTGACACTTTGGATATAGAATTACTCTGCAACGCAGTAAGGGATAGAAAATATTTTCTCCATCGTCCATATTGTTGTCTCGTTTTATTCTAAACGCCAGAATCGGATTGCAAGTCTAGTTTTTTTTGGTCTGAGGCCTAGAGTACCTACCATTCAGAAAGAAAGCTGACAGTTTCAGTGACAGCTATCAGTCAAGAAATTAAAGTACCAATACCCATAGTGGTACCGATAAAGAAAAATCTCACTATTACTTAATACTTTCGACTATACTCTCAGGCTCTCTGTTAAATTGTTTACATATAGAATGCACTATGCATAGTACATACAGATAGTGCAGAAGCCATAGAGTGTGACTCCGCGTCACTTCTGCTATCCTGTTGCGAAATACTACGTCACGTGCTGTGACATCACGTGGCCGGCGTACGGGGTGGGCGGCGAAAACACGTGACGAGGCGGGGCGGGCCCAAACAGACAGGGATGCGTCCGGGGGCCGCAGACACCCCACTCTACCCTACTTTTGATTTTATTGGGTGCTATTATAGATAATAATATATTGCTTGTTTAAACGTTATTTCTGATGTTTTGTTTTTACTTATAATAGGTAACATGTAGATACGTAAGATTTTTACAATGGAACAACCAGGAGAACGGCAAAACGTCATCCATACCAGGTGGATTTTCCATTTACGCGAACCAATCGCTTTGCGTCTACTTTCATAGTGCGAACAGCCAGGGTATGGAATGACTGCCAGAGTCTGTGTTTCCTGTGCAGTACAGTCTGAAGGTTTGCAAGTCGCGGGTGAATAGGTACCTAATTAACAAATGTGCTCCATCACCGACCACATCGCTATTTAACATCAGGCAGGATGGTGGTCAAACGCTTGTTCATTGTGATAAAAAGAAACATGTAGAGCCATAAAGATATTTTTTTTATCGTACATCAAAATAGTCTAACCTTTAAATTAACTAAATTACTAATTGACAAAGAGTAAATTATAATAAACTAACGACCGGCAAACGTCGCTTCGCCAATATACAATATACGTATTAAAAGTGTTTCATACATATTATATTATACCTAAAATCCTTTTTTAAGAATCACTTTATCTATTAAAGAAATCCGCATGAAAATCCGTTACGTAGGTTTAAATATCTAAGCATATTATAGCCTCAGACAGCGGGAAGCGACTATGTTTTATTGTACCTACTATATTAGGCATCAATATGCCATTCTGATGAAAACTTTATTTTAGTAATTTACAAATTAGACCTCTTTTCGATCAGGGTACCAATCTAATTCTAATACAACACAAAATCAAACAGGCGTCAGTGATGTTACGGCATCCGTAAACAATTCAGCAGACCAAACAAACCCACGATAATCCGAATTCCGCGAATGTTCACTTTCAACTGAAGAAAGACGTCATTTTTAGGTAGAAACACACATCGTGACGTGTCTTGAATAATATGATCCAAGTAACGTAAGGCCACATAATGATCACGAGGTTCTTATAAAACTGGTTACTTTTCTTTCAAAGAAACAAAACAAGTGAAATCGAGTCTGGAAACTTTCAGTCGTTCAATGTATTATGGAAGTTTTTTTGCCATCCGAGGTTTACCGGGAAGTTTAGAAGTTTTTGTTTACATATTTCATAATACATATTGTTGGTGGTTCTTTAATGTTTGTTAACCCTTAATCAGACAAGGTTTGGAGTTTTTCTGATGGATTTTGGACTCTATTGACGTTTGTTATTCTAATTACCGACACATAAACCCGGGTGATGATTATCATAAAATCTAGCTTTTAAGTACAATGTGAAATTATTGTTTACTGTTTAAATAGGTATGTGGCCTGTAATGTTACATACCTTACGTCATTATTCTGTGATAACGTCTCTGAAAGCTACAGATAATTCCAGTGAAGACATACAATAAGGTTCAAAGTATGTGTTGACCAAGTGGCAATATACTAACCTTTGTCTGACTAAGGGTTAAACAGCGAATTCGTAGACGAATAAAACCCAAAATAAATACACTTCACGCCTTATATTCCCTAGAGTAGGCAGAGGCACTTGCTAGGCCCACTTTTCACCAAGCTTACTTAACCCAACGTGACGGTGTGAGCCCGTCGCCCTTATAGGGTTCACACACCTTGATGCGGTCATGTTTTCCTACGTATGAAGGTTTCGTAACGTACATAGGCCCAAAACCTAAAAGTAACCAAATGTACCAAAAAAACTGTTAACATTCTAAGACACCCCTTAACATATAATCTTATCTTGTGCCAATAAGTACGGCTCAAAAACGATTTTATATGATTATGTAAACAGGTACCAAAATAGTCTGAACGGAAACCTTCAAATCTAGCATAGCAGAATTTCCAGGTTAATGCTAAGCAAATGCCTAAACACAGGCATTGTATACCAGGAGAGGAAGCGGCTGGTAAACAGACATCTTCCAATGACCTAATAACTGGGCTACAAGTTTACTTCACGCCAAATACCTCGAAGTGGAACAGATACTACCTACTGTAAACAAGTGATGTTATAAAATCAGCGAGTGTAAAATCTCTCAGAAATGCAATGCTTAAAAGGACTCCCATCAATCGAGATCACCACGTGGCATGTCAGTAACTCATTAGGGGTGCGCAGGCGCAGTTAAAAGCGCATCAGCGGGGGTTTGATGGCCCGGTGAATGTTGACATCACAGTTATGATGATTGAGTCGCATGTGTCATAGAGTTCATTGATTTATGCCCTCTACAAGAGAGATAACGGTTTCTAATTTTGAAATTACGATAGCTGTCAGACTGTTCTACAATGATACTGACGCATTCAATTTCACGTCAGTTATTTTTTAATCCTGTCAAAATTAAGAAAACAAAAATTTCGAATGTCCCTCCTTATTCTGCAACGACCTCTAACCAATGTTGACGACGACGGTGGACCACCAACGTCGATTCCAAACCACTGATTAACTCCACTGAAAAAAAAATTGGAGCATTCTGTTCCAAAACGTTTTCGGAATTAACAACAGTAAAGTAGGTAAAAGCAATACTACATATTAGGCTACCTACCTGCAATATACTTATTGCAAGGATACCTTACACTTGAAATATGCAATTGTGAATTATATTTCCCGCTATGATCTGGGACGTCATATGATTATAGTCGTAACTATAGGTCAATTTAAAGTAAAGAAAAAAAGAAAAATAAAGAGAGTTTTTTTTTTAAGACTCTTGCTCGGAATCCTTTTACACGCAGTATAACATCTGTGTATATACAGATTTTAGGATATATCCAATAGAAAAATTAAATGTTGATTATCCAACACAAAATAAAGAGTACTTATATAGATTTAAAAAATCGGTATTTTCTGCAAATTCCTTTGCACTAAGAAGTAGTACCTAATCTTTATGAGAATACTCCTCCATCCATATTTACAATTTTATTTATTTTCAAACACACACAACTCAAGGGCGTTGCACAGTGGTACACTTAACATAAATGACGGACAAAAATAATATAAACATTAAAGTCACGTCCGCATCACGACACTTCCCACCAGATGGGGCCATATGGCTCGACACTTAGAAAAATAGTTCTTGTCAAGTCACAAAAAGCCCTTTGTTCAGGACTTGCTTCCATTTGTCATACACAAGATGTGATTGTTCAGAAGTATCTTTAAAAATACTTACGCACTAACTACACAATGTGCCTGGGTTTTATCAGTCGGTCTTAACATATAAATAAAAATTCACTACTTCATGCGTATTTAACCCAAAGTGACGGTGGTGAGCCCATTGCCGTTATAGGGTTAACACACCTTTTGGTGTCCGACTTTCATCACGATGTTGTCCGTAAGAGCGTTGCGTTGCGTAAAAATACTCTGAAAAAATGCCATTGGTACATGTCTAGAGGGCGGACTCGAGCCCGCGACCTCCCGGTTGCAAGTCAAGTATCCGACCAACTGGATCACAAATGCTCTTTGACAGAATAGGCGGTCTTAAGATATCTTTCGTAATATTGCATACATATTACGTTATTATTTCACTCGGACTCTATTGCCATATTATTTTACTATGAATGACATTTTATTATCAGGTAACTCACGTATGTCCCTACGGAGGAAATTGACATTGACTGCACTCCAATGAAGGCAATAAAATAGGTCTCAAAATTATGCGCAAGGTGCAAAAGTGAATGAGAACTTATTATCATTATTGTGTTTAGTTATGTGTTATAAAAACTGGCACATAAACTTCGTATTTAAGTACGAGTGTACACCTATATAACCTGCGGCCAAGATACTTAATTAAAAACTCCATCCAGTATCAGAAACAGATCAGAAGATTATCTGATCACTCTGGATAAAAATAAATAGCCACCGGCCAGGTAAGTAATCCTGCGCACAGTGGTGCATGTGATGGCCAAAATAAAACTAAACATGAATATTACGCTGATGCACACTGTGCACCTGCGCACACGCACGCAGTCCATCACAAGCTCATGAGATAGTGAAGAAATTAATAATTTATTACCGCAAACGCCATTCTATTTTCATATTCATTAAACTTAACATCGTCTCGTATAAACCTAAGATTTTCTCTATTGCTTTACAGAAAATTTGTTGGGAATCTGTACTTGAGTACAAACAGGTTAAGGCACAAGGTACAAGTTAGGTAGTTTGTTAAAATGATAACAGGTAGGTATGTTAAAATGTTAACTAAATAAATTGCCATGTGAGAAGTAACAGTGGATGAAATTGAAACCCTAATACAAAGTTGTCATTATTAATGTTGAAGAAAAGTCGTTAAAACGAAAAAATTACCATATTCGTATATGTTAGCTGTTTTGCAAAAAAACGCAAATCATGTTTCACGCAAACTGTACATCACATTCACTCTATAAGTGGTGCTCAAAGGCAACTTCTCTGAATTCACATTGTGTGTAAGTGCACTTGACAATTCGAGCTAGGCTGGAGACCTCACTTTAAATTAACAAAATAGGGTCAGAATTCATCAGACAGAGAATAAACCCAGTTCTCATACTTAATTCGCAACTGAGGTCAATTGAAATGTATTATGAACAGTGGACAGACTGAGCTAAAAATATTTAAAAAGTAACACAGCATCTTGGAGTCCGACTAGGATCTTTCGGCGCGTGAGTGCTGTATATTATTCAATACTAGCTGTCTCGGCAAACATTTGTTTTGCCATAGAAAGTTGCTTTTGTATCCCGTGTATTGGAAGAAATACACCTTTTACACCTTCCCTGAACTTCCACGTGTGATTCAAGACCAAAAATAGCCAAATCGGTCCAGTAGTTCTCGAGTTTTAGCGAGATTAACGAACATCAATTCATTTTTTTATCACTTTGAACAAGTGTTTGATCACCTTCCTGCCTGATGGTATATATAGATAGATGATTTCTTGTCACTCTTGTGCTTCACCCTTTCTTGATTTGTTTTAGGTGCTTTATAATTGTATTTATATTGTGATAATATGGAGTATTACCTGTTAAAACAAGACTGGACTGCTTAAAAAAGGTGACAAACTTATTAGCCACATTCCAATCCGTCCTTATAGCGCTGTGGCATAGTGTATGCATGCTCCCACACCACAGTTCAAAATACAATGGTTTTTCAGTTATGTTACATACACATACAAGTTAAATTCACGGTAATATAATTGAATAGATGAATCACCCTGATTTATTCTGTTGTCTTAAGTCGATAAATAATTCAAAAACACTTACGAAATCAATGGCTATCTTGTTTTCTTATTTCCTTTTTTTCTGTCTTTTATTTTGTTTTCTTTTAATTATTAAATCCTTTTTCGTCTAATAAATCAACGTCATTACGAATATGTTTATGAAAAATAGTTTAATCATTGATCACTGACTTTTAAACAGACAACTGATGCAAGAGTTTTACATACATAATTTCACTTCTCAGAATTTCTCCCAATGAAACAAATGAACATGAAACACGTGACTAACATCTAATCCTTTTTAAAATGAACTATAACATCTCAACTTACGTAACGAATACATACGTTCTCTTATCGAATATTAAAACTAACTCATTAACTTCAAATCAACCGTACCAGATGTGCACGATGCACTCAGATGCAGTGAAAGTTGACCCTTAAGAGCATAAAGCACATTTATCATGTCGGACGTCAAAACTAAATCTAGTAATGCACATCTATTGAACTTCACAAGAAGGCGATAGTAACGTAGAGATGTATAAAATAAATTGAGAGAAAAAAGGAGATCAATATATTTTCAACGTGGTATTTTTTCTAACACCAAATCACAAAAAAGTAATACTAAAGCAATACGTATACTTACCAATTAATACGAATAGTTTTAACCAAATGTTTAGAAGACTTATATAATTTTACACCTCGTACTCAGATTAGCGTCATAGTTAGCAAGCAAGTGTTCCACCGACTTATATAGTCAAAAACTCCATTCACTGTTTTGGAAAGCAATTAAGCTTTTTAGAGTTGCCCTACTGTTTACGATCCCACAGGAATTCAGGCGTAGCTTTTTGTAGTTGCCTGCGAAGTTGCGCAACTCACATCTTTCGATGCCCTCCTGTTTTGACATATGGCCATAAAACAAGAATTGCTCCATTAATGGGCCACTAAGGAAAAGATTTTAGGTTTTGGATAAAAAATAATGATCCTATTACGAATGAAAGATTCGAAGAAAGAATTAGGTATAAAAAATAATAAAACTGAAACACTCAAATTATACTTCGGCTTGAAATACGAATATAAAAGTTTTACTCTTCTCGACCTCTGTGTTGCAATAAATTATTTATGCAACCGTCATCGTGCCCCCCCGAAAGTGTTTAGTTTTTGTGCAAAACCAAATGCGGGCGGCGGGAATACAAACAGGTAGAACAATAGGCCCTTGTTTTATTCGTATGTGCCCGACTATCAGTATGCATGTCTGTCTCTGCCCCTTTGCCCATCGAAACTACTTGAGCCTGAAAGCTCTTCAAATTTTTTACTGTTTCCCACGAGACATTGACAACGAATTTGTCACCACGAGTACTAGGGTAACAGAAATTACTAGGAACCGCGCATGTCAGTGACATTTCGGGAACGACTGGGACGGACCGACGACGACGATACGGTAAAGTATATCAACGAATTTAGATCTAAGGAAACCGCAAACTTCCAAGAAGGTCCCTCAACTTAAGGATCGCTAACTAGTTATCTCCAGAGTGTAAAGAGCTGTTCCGATACAGTTATTTAACATAATTAGTAACTATGGTGCGGTTAGGGTTGTCTACGTGAAACCGCAAGATGCCTGCCATTCTTGTTTTTGTAGAAGCCTGCATACTTTGGTGTCGTATTTCAATACCGTTGTGCTAAAGCTTCCTGTTAAGCTTTTTTGCAACTGTCTGCATTACCTATGCCGAAACATGTTTCTATTGGCGGTAAAGTAACTCAAACATATTACAAGTAATAAATAATAATAAAAACTGCACCCACGTAAATTAAATAAACAAGCCTACAATGCACAATGATCATTCTTACGAATAACTTCAAGTTTCACAACATGAATTAGCATTTTGCAATGCAATGTTCCGCCATGACATGTACAGCGGCAGTGTGGTGGCGTCCACGTCCAGCGACAGGATTGGCGTACGGACGCATGCAGTACGCGCATGTGTGCGCGGTGCGGGCGTGCGGCGGCCCAAAGCCCGACAGCTACCAGGCGCACAGAACACCCGAGGAGTTGCACTTCTAAAACTTTCCCACACCATAGAACCTAAACAGCCTAGCTAATAGAACACCAACACCATGAAAATAACCTTTAAGATAAAGGAAAAGAGTCGCACCGCGTGCGTGCGAAAGGGAAAACCGTGGCGCACATGCGCGAAAACTTGGTGAGTCGTGACTGGTGAGGTTGTGTTAGTCTGGCTTCACACATGGATGGAATACTCCTTTGTGTTGGATTCATATACGATACTAACACAGAAGCAATACACTGCCGCTGCATAAATTTTCTAAATACTAACAAAATAGTGCTCATCAGTACACTCTTGATACAAAAACCTCTCCAATTTAAATCTATCTTCAGCATAAATTGCCGGCGAAAAAGAAATTGCACCGATTTATAGGCACCGAAGGCACATAGGAAACCTGTAACTTTTGAAAGAAAATAGCATCATCTAATCTAGCAAGTCTTAGAATCAAATCAACACATAAACTGCGTCTAATATGTCTGCAATGATCTTATCAAAATAAACAGAGATGATCTTTTAAAATTGGGAGACGATAAATGCATATTTTATAGACTACTTTGCGCCCTGAAGTTCAATCAGTATCAAAACATTTTATAAATGACACAAGTTGAATTACTAAAAAATATTGCAATGATCTTTCAAAGAACAAAAAATGTTTCTTAAAACTTCCTACAATTGTGTAAATGGAGCTAAATCTGACATAAAAAGTAACAGAAATCCATATTAAATACAGCAACATACCTAAAATTACTTTCAGTAATGATTGGAGGCAGGATTTGCAACTTATTGTCTTCTAAGAACAGTAAAAACTCTACTGTCATGTTGTCTACAATAATAACATACCTTCAGAGAGATTTATGATTTGAATCCGCCCTTCAGAAGTTAGTAAAACACGGGGAAGAGCAGAGAAAACTGCCTCTTGACAGGTAAAATTTATGACAGTCTTGTATTATGAAATGGTAGGTAGTGCAGAGCTAGTAACTAGCAATTTTCTTTTATCTACAAGAAATTATAGGTATTCCAATTATTTTCTTGGCGTGTGCCTTCTCCTCATCTTGATTTTAAAACACCTGAATCGAAATAAATTAAATCCTCACGTTTCCTTCTCAAACCATCAATCAAATCGGTCGCTAGTTCTGTTTCAGTATTACGTCACAATGTATTAGGGAGACATGACAAGCGTGGAGATTCTATCGGTACAGGATGCTGCACTCTGAAGTAGGATAAACATTCCTACCGTCCCTCTCCCACAATGGGTAACTGATGTAGGTACTAATTTATGTAGGTGTGTCTATGTCTACTAGAAAGGCCCTGACCTTGTCTATTCTGTGTCTAGCTAGGTACTGTAGCTACATGCGACCGACCGTAGTCGTTTAAATAAAATTATACCTAAAAAGGTTCATCGCTGCCGCTGAATTTATTGTTCTTAAGTAAGTAGGTATTGATTGAAAATTTATCTACAATCAGTAAAATGTAGAGATATAGATTATGTTCTTAAATGAGGCATTTTAGAAAAACAGTAGCAAAGTAAAATTTTTAATTAAAAAATGAAAATAGAAATAAATGAATGTTAACAATTGAAAGTTTAATTTCAATCCTCATAATCA
>SJJU01029861.1:0-11041 GCA_012932125.1 Conopomorpha cramerella | reverse complement strand
CCTGGACTTCCGCGAATAATTCAAGACCATAAATAGCCAATTTGTTCTTTAGTTTTAGCCAGACTAACGAACAGCAATTTTTTTTTATATATAAGATATTAAAATGAAAAAAAAATTAAGTAATATATCTCGTTGCCTGATTTCATAACACAAGTGCTTTAGCTACTAAACATAGGATGAAGGCAATGTGTCTGTTGTTGTAAATAAATATTTAAATATATTATTCAGCGAAGAAGTAGGTACCGCATCTGCAATCTCACATTTCATACAACAGAGTATGATAAACATTCATATTCATTGCAACAATAGTAGGATTATAATTATAATACAAACGCTACGTTTCCGGTACGTTCATTAGATTTATCCGGCAATAAAACTATAGTCATTTCTTTCTTACTATACCTGTCAAAAAAAGACAGCTATAGGTTTAATGACAGATTATATGTCTTCCAGAAACTAGCTGACCCGCCAAACGTTGTTTTGCCATTGTACAATATTCAAAGTGTGTCGGTGGTATAAACCTTTCTCAATAATCACTCTATCTACTATAGAAAACCGCACCAAAATCCATTGCGGCGACTTTGTTTTACACTAAGTACTGTATTAATAATGATTCATTAGTATTTATCTATTTCATGTATTTTTTATCACAATGAATAAGCGTTTGACCACAACCCTGCCTGATGTTGAGCATTTAAAAAAAAAGTTCGAGAGCAGCGCATGTGGTATAAACCATACCACATGCGCTGCTCTCGAACTTTTTTTACTACTTTTTTTTTTACTACGGCTTACCCATACTCTAATCGGAATTCTAAACGTTCGTTACTACTCATCCAGAAATTGTATGCAACAAGTCAAACTTCATGTTGACCGCAAAATGCTCACATGTAATGTCCACACAAAGATGTGGAAAACAGAAATTATTATAACATATTAGACATTCTTCTAGCAAGTATCTTCGAATACACAATACATTTTCAGGATTCGAATGAATGAGAATTATTATTCACCAATAGTATTACAATTTCAATAGTTCAGAAATTCACTCCGCGGCTTTTCGAGGGAACGTTGCATCATGCGAAATACGCTGGAAAGTGGTGTTCAAGCGGTGAGTTAGCGACTATTTTCCCATGAAACAGTACAGAGAATGCCGCCTACCTATAGAACAAAATGCCGCCTTATGCATTGGTATACCTTTATATAACGGCTGTTGGTAGTTATTCAAGCTGAAAGAGATTGAGGCAAAAACCAATGAACGTTGAAAAAATGTTATTCCTTTCTGTCAATTCTACAAGATTTCGAAGACCATTGCTTACGGTTCATTTACATGCAAAATTATGAAGATATAAGTAATATATGATGATTTGGCTATAAAAAATGAAAAAAAAAATCGGTATTCTCTGTTAAAATTGACTTTGTGTTTAACGAGTAATACCTATTCCCATTTATTTGAAGTATCAAATAAATAGCGAATGAGTTCTTGAGTGGAAACCATGTCTCGGAAAACGGAGTGTAGGATGCCCTCTGATAGGATGGACTGATGGTTTACGCAAGATGACTGTCAAAAGCTGATTGATTACTTGCGGAATAGGTAAACCTCATTTTACAGTTAATAAATAGTCCATATATAATAAATCAATTCAACCCATAGAATCATGACTATTAGTGAATACCAACTTACTCCAAATTATGATACTCTGGTTAGTACCACTATACTCTAGGTAATATTAGTATATTACCTAGGGTATAGTTCGTGCATTTCATGAATGCGCGCGGGCCTTAGATGTGTCAGTCGTATATGGACACGCTAGTTGACAGTTCAAACGAACAAAACTGCCACACACACATCTAAGGCCCGCGCGCATTCATGAAATGCACGTACTATACCTGGGGTTGTACGTTACAGAACAATTTGCAGGTGTATACAAGAATTGCTTCAACTTCTTTAATAAGCTCAGCTTCAACTATGCTAAGCCGAGAAACGTACCCACGACCTACTAGACACTGCAATACACTCATGAGCAAAAATTCCGGGATCACACATTTAAGTAACTCGCAATCGACCTGTGCCTTTAGCACGAACCAACGCTACTAACGTTAGCGTATCCGTTAACGTTCACAATGTATGGGAAAAAATCAGCGCCGTCTGCCGGAATTCATCGGAACTACGCATACGTTAGCGCGTAACGTTAGTTGTCCCACAGGATGTACGTAACGTTGAACGTTAGCGTATTTATATTTACAAAATAGAACCAAGTCAACCATTAGTTTGAAACTGTTATGATTTCACATTCGATTTGTACGAGTATTCTATAAAACAAACACGCAATAAATATTATAGTTTTGTTATTATTTTAATTATTTACAACTTGAATTTAGTTATCTCATACACAAATTATACTATTTGAAACCGAAATATTAGGTATCTTTTAATCACAATGTTCTTTTGTAATCTTCATATTTTCCTGCTTCACAATAAAGTAGTCGCTGTTCCACTCAGATGACTGGTAGAAAATGCATCTTTAGCAATAAGTCTGTCATTTATATAGCCTTTTATAGTATGTTGGAATAGGCATTATTTAAAACTAAATAGAGCGACATTGGTCGAAAACCATTAACCAATGTAGTGAGCCATCTTTTTTTTCTTTTTCATGGGAGGCAAATTTCGTACTACTCGTTCAAAAATTCTGAAAAATATTTTTTGCAATGCGATTTGGAATAATTTATTTAGTTTTTCAACAAGCTTTCATTGGATTTGTATAAATAACCGAATGATATAGAAGAATTACTCGTTTCATTGCCTTATGAAAAAATATTTTTTGCAAATTACAAGTAATTTATTGGAGTTTTATACAATAACCCGGAATTTTCGCTCACGAGTGTATTTTCCTGACCACTATTCCAACTGGGTTGTAAAAATAATATTTATACGAAAGATACAATACAACGGATATGACAAAATTGAATATGAAACGTGTAAAATTGAGATGGATGGATGGAAAATACAGTTACGCTTCCCCACACGACCCTACTTCAGTGGAAACTGGGGCACCCTACAATATGAAAGCAATACCGTGTATAATTGGATTATTTGTCGTGTGCGGTAATGTTTAGAGCGGTTTCAGAGGAGTGTTAGCCAATCGATTTACAATCGCTAGGTTAACGTTTGTCATCCGGTTGCAGGTATGTACCAAAGGTTCTGTTTTTGTTCCAGATTTTTCAATAACTTGTAGTATTGAACTGGGGCGCCCACAATATTAAGCAATACGTATCTAAATTGGATTATTGTTCAGAGCGGTTTTAGAACAATTTTAAAATTACTAAGTAAGTCACACATTTAATAACTATTCTACTGATATTATACGAGTATACGTAAATGCGAAAGTTTGGATGGATTTTTTGTTTGTCCGTCTTTAACGCAAAAAGTAATGTACTGATTTTGATGAAACTTGGCAGCATTGTAGCTTGTAAACTAGAATAACATATAGACTATAAAGTATATTGGTAAAACAACGTTTGCCAATGCAGCTAGTACTAAGATAGTTTATCATAGCGGGACATAAAGAAGAACCAAAGAGTGAAGATGATGGCTGCTCGCCAGAATTATCCAAGCCTAACCACTAACACAACACATAAACGCAAGTGTAGGTTATTCACGATATTTTCCTTCATCGCGGGCGTGGTATTACTCTAGACTACGGAGAACTAAAGCTAAGCGCGGGAACGTGATAAGTGTGCACTGAAATACGAAGTTTCGTACAAAGTTACTTATTCCAAGCGTAGATACTCTATTGCAATTTAGAAGCACTGTGATGTTATGTAACCGACTTTTGAATTGTGGTAAATCGATCATCATCATCAACCCATACTTGGTGAAAGGGATGATGAAAAATAATGGCGAATGAGTTCATAGGTACATTCAATCTTATCGAAATGAATTTACCTATCCCTTAGGTAGCCTGTTACGCTGTGTAGGTATTTAAAATGAATGTGTGGCATCATTATTTTAATGCACAGTATCCCACATCAGCACTGGTGTAGACAGTCTGTATTGGTCCAGACCAAAAGTCTACATTCACAGAAGTATAAAAATTATGAACAGACGCATATTATATACCCGTATTCAAGTTTTTTACCGGGTATAACGGTGCTAATTCAATAAAAAAATAATCTTGAAGCTACTTCTGTTTGTACTCGACGTTTCGACATAGTTGCAGTTAAATTAGCACGGTAATAATAATTGATATACAACGTCTTTGCGCGTTTCTTTAGAAAAATATATAGACCAATCCCGCTTTGACGGACAGTGTCATCATACCAACTTGTTGATTATCGAACGTCTCTCCCATTACCCTACATTCTAACGGGGATAGAGATCCTACGCGTTCATTCAAAACTGACCACAGCGAAACTCCAATCCGTACCGCAGTAAGGTAAATAATTCTGTGGCAGTTGACAGCTTAGTAGGCGAAGGAAGGCGTGCACAGTAAAACATTGTAGGTATAAAAGTAACAGGAAACTGTGCTGCGCAAGTAAGGGAGAGCCTAGTGTATGTAAGTATAATTATAGGTAGGTATGGAAGGATATACGTGATTGGGTTCACGCAGCCAGTGGACTGAAAACCTGCCTCTTTGACGACCTCAATGGACTTATTGATTTGCAAGAACTTTTATCGTTGCAAAGAGTGTTTTTACCTATTAACAAAAAGGTTTAGAACCTTAAAGAGTTTTTACAGTTTTGTTTTTATTTCATCGTTCTAGTTTTGTTTCTAATTTCGAACTTATGTATCGAAATTTTGATTTTAGAATGTCGTTAGAGTATTAATATTGGCGAATATAATATTATAGTGGCATGTAATTAGTTAATAAACAATTTTGGGATAAATAAAGTATTACTTACCTAATTGTTAGTGATATTATTATATTTTTGCTGCACAGTCCACTTGTAGCACGTTTAATGTTAACCTATTTTTTTAATTGGGAACCTTGAAAATTTCGAAATACTATCGCAAAGTGAAGGCGCCCCAGACGTCAACCCACGCATACGTCTGGAGTAAACGCCCACATGCAAATACAATGTTTTGATTTGTAAAAAATGTCTGCTAGGCATCTAACACTACGGCGGTACGAACCTGTTGAATCCGCAACTCGAAACAGAACACTTCTCGACCACAATATCACCACCACTCCAACAACACGACTATTAGAAAATCCTAACCAAAAAAAAGAACTGTCACAGAAACCAAACTACGAACACCACGACATAATTATTATTTCTAACTGTGAAAATTAACGACAATATCGCGTCACTAAATTCCCCTTTCGGAAATACAAAATAGCAAAGTATAGACGAAATTAAAAACAGCGTAAATTAACAAAAGCTTATTATTAAAGCTTGACAGGTTGGTTACATTAGACTACACTACGAATATTTCGGCTCGTTGAGGGCGCATGTGCTGGTGGCACGGCGCATGCGCGTGCATGACATCAATATGACAATGTCCTCGGTGGAAGGTCGGCTGATTCAATGGACGAAGGTGAAGTTCCATGAATGAGCGGGAGACTAATGGCGAACCTCACTCGGTATCTGAACGATGAATGAAAAATGAAATAAATGCGCTTACACGCCTGTTATCCCGAAGTACAGTAGGCAGAGGCACTTGCTTAGCAAACGGGCATTGTTTATGAAGATAATTATCCTGTGGTACAGGTAGGTTTACATACCTTTTGGTATAGGGAGGTTTATCATGACGCTTTACATTTACGGTAAGAATTTTGCGTAGAGCATCTACGTGCTGTTATTTTTACGTACATAACTAGATCATTTAGTTCTTGTGAGGTTAAAGTTGGAGTAATAATTTCGAACATTTTATTACAAGGATTAAAAGGCGTGAAGTGTATTTTTTGTTATTATTTTTTCATATTACAAATGGGTACACTTTAACTAGGCTAGAGTCGTTCATGTTTGATGAATGGTTGGATATAAATCTAGATTCGTACTACTGTGTTTTGAGCGAGCAATTAGCAAGCAAGTAACCATGTTCAAATTTGAATCTAAATATATAAAAGGAAAAGCTGACTGAATGACTGACTGACTGACTGACATATCAACGCACAGCCCAAACGGCTAAACGTAGGGACTTGAAATTTGGAACGGGCGTAGCTTAGGTACCCTAGGGGTGCACTAAGGAAGGAATTCCCGAAATTACCACGGGAACGGGAATTAACGGGATAAAACTTTTGTATGAAAAATCTAAACCGCTCAAGGTAGACGCTTGAAATTTGGGATGCAGGTACTTTAGTACACTTAAAGCTTAGGTGCAACAGGCTATTGGAAAATTCCCATGGGAACGGGAGTTATCGGGAAAAAACGTTTGTATGATAAACCGCTCAAGTTAGACGCTTGAAATATAGGATGCAGGTACTAAACTACGCGAATGAAATCGCGGGGCGTCCACTAGTTCAACATAATAAAGTTTCGATGACCTAAATTCCTAGACAAGTAAAGTATTGCACTTCTAATGTCTCTTTACACGGACAAATGTAAAGTTATTGAAATGTTTTGATTAAATTATAGAGACTGACTGTTTTTAGTGGTAATTTATGTTGTATTAAATAAATCTAAACCTCGGGTGTGATTAAAGTATGATTATCAATTAAAGTAAATTAAAGTTGTCACCTACAAACTTGAATTGAACCTAATATTTTTTCAGTAATTTTTTGGCAATTGCGAACCAAAAATTTAATAGGGTACTTTAAGTAGACCTTTAGTATTGAAAATTGACAATTCATGTCAGAATGCCCAAATGCAACAGATTTTAAACATTGCTACTCCATTAATACGACTTAACTTATACATGTACGAGAGTTACTGTTACGTTTTCCATGTCCGTAAATGGCACGCCATCTGTTGTCTTATCAACACATCGTCCCAGCGATGAAACACTGAAGCTTTCCTTAATTTTACGTAACAAAAGCCTACGACCTCCAATTTCCGTTTTGTTGCGCTCGTAGTTCCGAAGTTTTCACGTAGATGGCGTTGATTTGACTATGTAAATGTTTTTTTATTACAAATTTTCATTGACTACCCATTACTTTCAGTCTGCCGATTTTTTGGAAGTACTTCTTAAATACTAGATTTTTAAGTTGCTGGAAATGCAAAAAGGTTGCTCTGCATCAAATTGTATACTTTTAGTGATAAAGATTATATAGAAGTATCTGTACGTTATAGGTCTATAAGGATCTGATGGTTAAAAAGGAAAGAAAGAAAAGGGGAATTTTCAGGGCCCTTGTTTCTCTTAGTTATAAAAGGCGGCGCTAGCTGTCCAAGGGGGAGTAATACATACATACATACACTTCACGCCTGTCTCCCAGAGGGGTAGGCAGAGACTACAGATCTCCATTTGTCACGATCCTGACATACCCCTTTCGCTTCATCTACCTTCATACATCTTTTCATACACGACCTCCGGTTTCGAGTACTTTTCACGCCACCTTCGGTCAGGACATCACCAATCTGGTCTTTATATGCCTTTCTGGGGCGACCTCTACTCACTAATCACGGGAGTAATGTCAACGAATTTACTGACGTCAAGCAGTCAGTATTGAAGGTGACAGTTCATTTTTTGCTCATTTGTTGTTTGCTCAAGTTTGATACCAAAAACTAATGATAAATATTGAAATATTATTTTATCAATGCTAAAAAGTGGTTGTGGGCAACTGGTATTTCATATAAGAACCAATTTTGCCAATAATCGGCACGCATGGTACGTGGGTGTGATGTAACCCACATAGAGCGCTGCTGCTCGTTTTCTGGAGAGCTAGGGAGCTCCCTGTTATGCAACAGTATTTTTTTACCAAACGCCGCTATCTTTGGAATTAATGTACTAATAGAAGATTTGTTTTTGTAGATTGTAAAAAAATATTGAAATAAAAAATATGTATTGACTACAATGAATAGAAAAGAAGTAATGCTTTTTTTAACTTTAACTACTCTTCCGTAATCACTCATCCAACCAGATACCAAAAGTGCCCATAACCTGGCAGCATTTCCTCGTTGGACAGCCAATGAAAAGCGCTGGCCACTTAAAAAAAAATACACTTTACGCCTTTTAATCCCAAAGCGGGGTAGGCAGAGGCACTGGCCACTCAAATGCGACAATATATTTCCATTTCATCCTGTATCTACATGCGTATACATTTGTATTGGCAGATGTTATCTATAATGCTAAAATCTTAGTATATTGCCATGTATGTCGGAGCCAAAGAATAAAATATATATGATTATGAATGAGGAATGGGGCTAAGAACTATGATTATTATCAGAGTTTGTTTGGTATGACAGTAATGACAGTTTTTTTGTCCGAAAATCTGTCAGAAAAACGTCAAAGAAAATCCCTCATTGTATATTGAAAGATAACTGCTCAGATACAGATCTACCGTATCAGCGTAGTGTGTGTGGTGTGCTTTAAGTAGTCGTAACATTTATCACGAGTGCCTACCCATACCTGAGACCGATACATTGATTTTTGTTATATTGTCTATGTATAATATGTGGAGTAACAAGACAGTTAAGAAGACTTTTTGGCACTAACGTCATAAAATCACAACAATATTAAAAATAGCGTCTGTGTTCCAGTTGGTCGGATACTTGACTTGTAACCGGGAGGTCCCGGGTTCGAGTCCGGCTACTGGACGTGTACCAATGGACTCTTTTTCAGAGCCTATGTACGCAACGCAACGCTCGTACGGTGACGGACAACATCGTGATGAAACCCGCACACCACAAGGTGTGTGAACCCTATAACGGCGATGGCTCACCCCCTGTCACGTTGGGTTAAATACGCTTGGTGAACCGTGGGTACTTGCTTTAGCAAGTGCCTCTGTCTACCCCTCTTTGGGATTAAAGGCGTGAAGTGTATTATTTTTGTTATTTATTTTTTAATATTAAAAAACTAAGTTTGACGGAATATATCTACGAACATATTGACACTATTGTCATCTAGGGAAGAAAATTGAGTCTTAAAAATGTCCGCCAAGAAAGTTCACCATTCCTCGAAATTTGAAGATGATATTTTTTTGTTTGCATATGCAAATCCCTAATTTGTAAACTTTTTTTTGCCATTAGATCCTGGTAGACCTATAAATGGTGAACTTTCTGTAACGTTAATTGGACATATCTATTTACTTAATATGTTTGTGTTGTGTGTACTGCTATTTAATGTATTATATTACGGGCACGTTGGTGTAGTGGTCAGCATGTCTGCCTCTGCTCCATAGGGCCGTGGGTGCGATTCCCACCGCTGACAGGTGCTAAGGTAAGCTTTTAAGTACTTGTTGGATGTGTCTGGGTGTTTTATTTATATAAGTATTTGTATTTAAAAGAATAAAAAAAGTATTTAAGTAAGTATAGTTCGTTGTCTGATTTCCATAACACAAGTGCTTTAGATACTTAACATGGGATGAATGCAATGTGTGTGTTGTTGTAAAATATTTATTTTTTATTTTATTTTTAATATGTACACAACGGGCAACTGGCACGTTTCCGACGAAGCATCATGCTCTGATCATCGATGGATACGGTTTGTTCTACATACGTCACTCCAAAACCCTAGGAGAACCAATTGGGGAACATACCACAATCTCCTGACGCCGAAACTGGCGGACATGCGTATCACCGCTCCGCCAGAGACGGAGGAAGAACTCGAAGACAAAGTAAACCAACTCACAAAAATCATGACAGAGAGTCACAACAGAGCATGCCCACTAACAAAACCTCCTGCCAAAAAACAGGAGGTAGCTAGTTACTGGGGCAGAGAACTGGAGAAACTAAGAAGACAAATGAGAAAACTTCTCAATAGGGCCCACAACACAAATCGGGCACTAGACTGGGACAATTACTATGACGCAAAAAGCTTCTACAAAAAGAGACTTCGATACTGGAAGATAAACTCCTGGAGGAAATTCTGCGACAAAATTGAAACGAACAACGCAGCTAACAGGGTGAGGAAAATACTAACGAATCAACAAACCCTGAACACAGGGTCACTAGTCAACAAGGACGGTTCGTACACCAAAACCCCGGAGGAGACGGAAAGGCTGTTAGTATCCACTCACTTCCCTGGCAGCCATATAATACAAACACAATCACTTCCACACCCTACTTTCAACATCCCTGACGGTCCAATAAACTGGAACCTCGCAAAACGAATTGCGAGAAAAGACAAAATCCTATAGGCAACCAAAGGATTTCAGGACTACAAATCTCCAGGAACTGACGGAATCTTCCCAGCCCTCTTCAAATGGGGAGGACTGACCCTAATAGACGCAATAACACACCTTCTGTGCGCATGTCTAGCTATGGGGTACATCCCAACAAAGTGGAGAGAGGTCAAGGTGAAATTCATCCCGAAACCAGGTAAAGAAGACTATTCTAATTCCAAGTCCTTTAGGCCCATCAGCCTAACTAGTTTCCTTCTGAAAACGTTGGAAAAACTATGTGACAGGGAATTAAGAAACACAACCTTAAAACTATACCCGATACATCCACACCAACATGCTTACAGCCAAGGCAAGTCCACAGAGTCAGCCCTACACAATGTGGTAGGAAAGGTGGAACAAGCACTCAGAGACAAAGAGAGTTGCCTTGGGCTATTCCTTGACATAGAAGGAGCCTTTGACCGCACTAACTTTAACTGCATGACAACGGCGCTAATAAAGCACAAAACAGACTCAACCCTAGTACGCTGGATAACGAACATGCTAATCAGCACTATTTTCGACATAGCCAACACAGCCCTACGTACAGTGGAGAAGTGGTGCAACGCAAATGACCTTTCGGTCAACCCACTGAAGACAGTAGCTGTACTATTCACACACAAACGAAACCTGGGAAAATTCAATCTGCCAGTCTTCTACGGCAAAGAGCTCAAGCTCTCGGCGGAAGTGAAATACCTAGGAGTAACCATAGACAACAAACTGAACTGGAGCAGACACATTACCAAGCAAATAGACAAAGCCACCTCCATCCTCTGGCAATGCAG
>SJJU01029844.1:0-12572 GCA_012932125.1 Conopomorpha cramerella | reverse complement strand
TAATATCAAAAATACTTGTAAATCTACTTACTAAGTTATAAAAATTATACAAACCATACGAAGGCAGTATAATGTTTACCTGGTATGCGAAGTAAGATGGTAATGTAATTTTGGCACCAAATGTACGACATAGCAAGTAGGTAGTGCAAAAATTTGCATGGTTTATTTCAGTCGTTGTTTTATTTTAATAACGCGTCGTATCAAAAAAGGTTGTGATGAAAATAGTAGAGTGACAACCGTGTTTGTTAATATCTTTCGCATACAAAAGTATGTGTAATCTTCTGTAATGTGTTTTTTAATTATTCACGATTTGTTATATATGAAGGAAACCGTAGGAACTTCAGAAGACGGGCAGCAGCACTCTCTGTGATCTAAACCAATGGTGAGTATTGGCATTTCCCCCTAATTGATTATGGAAGATGAATATGGAGAATATGGAGAGGATGGATGAAAGTCGATTAACGGAAGAGATTTATATGGGTGATGTAATGGGCTGGGTGAGTAGAGGTCGCACCAGAAGGACACACTTTGACCAGATTGGTGATGTCCTGGCGGAAGGTGGCGTGAAAAGTACTCGAAACAGGAGCTCATGTATGAAAAGATGTAAGGATATAGATGAAGCGCAAGGAGTATGCCAGGACCGTGATAAATGGAGATACGTAATCTCTGCCTATCCCTCTGGGAGACAGGCGTGAAGTGTGTATGTATGTAGGACTATGGAAATCCTTGGTGAAGGCCTTCGTCCTGCAATGGACGTCATGTGGCTGATGATGATGATTAGTTTAATAACACGGAGTTTGCAGGAAGCTTGCCGATTCAGCTGGTGTAATATAATCATTCACATTAGCACTTAAATACATATGCTGTAAATTATTTTATTGAACATTTAGAGTACTAGGAACTGAAATGTATTCCTCTCTGATATATTGATGGACAGTTTTGTATCGTCGAAATCTAATCGTGACTAACATGGTCATTGACATTTTCGTATCTGGATCCTCTTCCGCATCCTTCTATGAATCATTCACGTGCTATTGTTCCTAATGTGTAATTTTAGGGGAATATAGGTAGGTAGTCTGTTTCTAGGCGGGTTAAAAATCGCCGATGTTTCTCACGGGCGAAGGGAGAGATAAAGAACTAGGCAAGATCCTGCCACATACTTTAAAACAATACTGTAATACGTGAATTACAGTAATTTACAACCAACTTATTAAAAGAAGCACGTTCTCCAATTTAGGAGGTATTTTTTTATGTTACTTCAAAACTTTGACATGGTGACGGATTTGGATAATTCTTATTTTTATTTTATAGCTGGTGCTTCGCGTTTCGTTCCATTTAAATTTGGTCGAGCTCCAACAATGGCATCTATGAGAAAAACACAAATCTGTCAAACATTACTGGTTGATGTCGTTCTTTTTCTTCAAATTTTTTTTTTGTATTTTTGACACCATGTTTCTTGAAGACATCCAGTCTTGTTGAAACATGAACGTCTGCTTTCCTCACGCAAACATAGATATCTTTCGTCAGCCTACATTCCTGCTTCTGTTGCATAATCGCCTGACTTGACATGAACTTTAACATCTATATACAAAACTCAAAGGGGTATGTCAGGATCGTGACAAATGGAGATCTGTAGTCTCTGCCTACCCCTCTGGGAGACAGGCGTGAAGTGTATGTATGTATACAAAACTCAAAGTTCTGACTGATTCAATTATCACAGACTCATCAACGCTCAGCTAAAGAAAATTTGCACAATGGTTCTTTTTATGTTGTATCATCATCATCATCAGACCATACTTGTCCACTGCTGGACAAGTATGGTCTATGTCCTGTCCAATTGCACGCCATTATGTTGTATACTTGAGAAAAAAAAAGATTTTTCAAAATTCATTCCCTAAGGGGACAAAAAGTTTGATTTTGGATTTTAAGTCCTAAAACTTGGTAGTAGTATTATTGAAGTTGAAATCACGGGGCGTCCACTAGGCCAATAATTAATTCTTTCTTCATTGTCTATATTTTCTGTCACACGACTATTGTCGATACAACCCATTATATTGTAAATATTGTGATAATGTTGTTTATCAAAGTCATCAATAAAACAATAATGGAATCTATCAATGCAACGCGTTGAATGAACTCAGCCAGTCCTTGTTCCATACACACGATATTGTTTACAGTGAACTATTGTTTCTTCTGCATTAATACATGATACATGTCTAGTAATATTGGTTCTTCTGGGTTTTGCATCACCGGGCGCTGTATACAGCACAGGTGGGTTACATCGGACAAGTTATATGTTACACGAATCATTTACACCAAGTATTCTCAAACTGGTCCAGGTTGACCCCAGGGATTCACGGAGACTCGACAACGTGTTGGCATAAGAAAACCTATTTGATTTCTTTTATTTCGTCTATATACAAAATAGGTTACTTTGTATGGGGATGGACAGTTTTTTTTCGTTATCCAGTTGATACTCTCAATAGTAAAAGTTGTTAATGTTGACGAACCGAACGTTTTTAAGACACATGCACGAGGTCCTGTTACACGCAGTAGTTTTGGAAATATGGTATTAATGTCCCCGCAAGATTTTGAATGCGGTCTATGAAAAAGTTTGGGATCCTCTGATTTACACCGTTAAAATGATTGGAGAAATACACTCGAATGCTAAATTAACCCGCCCACAAGCTTATTTTCATGCAAACAAGCTTTAAAATCACGCAGGCTCGCCTCGAGGGAGAAAAACATAACGGCTAGCAGAATCAATTCTTTTAAACCTATGTAGATTTTATTTTTATAAAACTAGGACTATGTCCGTTTTTGCCTGGCACTTGAGTAACTGTTATTTAGATTTAAAAACCTATTCCAGTACAGTCAGGAACTTGCACGAGTATAAAACTTTTTTCAATTGCACAAAAATACAAACTAACCAAACGCTTTGCATCTACTTTCATAGTGCGGACGGCCAGGATATGGAATGACTTGTCGGAGTCTGTGTTTCCTGCGCAGTATAGTCTGAAGGTCTTCAAGTCGCGGGTGAATAGCTACCAAATAAACAAGTGTGCTCCATCGCAGACCACATTGCTGTTTAACATCAGGCAGGAAAGTGGTCAAACGGTTGTTCATAATGATAAAAAAAATAACAAATCCTACAAAAATAAGATTGACAGCACCAGCAACACAGTCATTTTACTGTATCCTGAAGTATGCAGTCCGAGAGACTGTAACTATATGTCTTCTTATTTTTACACCGATCTTAGTTCTCCAACCCTTTATTGACTGAGTTCTTTTCTTATTTAACTAACATTGGTATAAGTGTTTTACTGAATCCTCCTGCGCCTGTGTTCAATTGGTTTAAGACCTAGGGGGCAAGTCTCTACACTTTCGTAGTTGCATTGTTCTGGCATTGTAGCGGCAAACGATTTGCCTCGCTGTTTTACTAAATATGACAGTAAAATGAAAGTAACGAAATTAGCAATGCACATCGTTTTCCGCTACCATGAGAGTGCGATGCAACTATGAGAGTGTAGTAGATTCAGGTCCCTGCTTTATCTGACGTGTACTAATGATGGTAGATAGGAATGGTACTCTTTTTCAGAACATATGTAAATGCACCATGATGAAACTTGTAATATTTTCTGAGGTAATTTCATCCTCACACACACATACAATGTTTAAAGGACGAACAGGAAATGATTGAGGGATGTAATCACCGAATAAAACTACCTGCACAAGATAAGTATGGAAATACGTGTGTTAATCTTAAGTAATCATTCCAGGTAATAAAAAACCTGATACGAATGTAATTCCACAAATAAGTGGCCGATATCCGATTTGTGCCGTCACAAAAACACTAGATAGTTCCGACATCTTGTCTCGAGTACGTCAGAGAAGCCTACTTTATGAAAGGATAGATCTTGACCTTTAAGTACCACCACGACTTTAGAGTAACATTACACCAAAATTACTTGAGCCCATCATTGATGAGGATCATGAACGTTTAAATTATTTTAAAGCAATTTTTGTACAACACGACACGCCTAATGCTATTGTACGATAACTTCCTACTTCCACGGAATACATGTAAAAAGCCAAAGATGGTACAGAGACGAAGCAAGTTGACTTTAACAAAAGGATCATGAGCTGAACCGCAGATACTAATAAAATACATAGTATACAAGCTCAGGCACACAAAGCAGTAAACATAGCAACAATGTCCACGAAAGTACAAAGAATTCCACTGACTCACAGATTACTGACGAAGGTATACCTTTTATCCTAATAAATTGCGGTATTTTATTAAGCATTCGTATCAATTAAATCGTTGAAGATGCACAAAGAGAATTGATTCTGGAAAGGATTTTTATTTTTAAGACACCGGATAGTGATTCGACGGGGTTGAATATACGATTTTGTTAAAATAATGCTTTAGATAAAACTTCGCCTGTATTTATATCCTACCAGATTATGGCTTCTGGTTGAATTCCTGAGAGTATAAATAAATACGCTTTGAATAAATACGTTACGTACAATTAGTAATGTAGCAGAGGTAGTAATTAATAGTATTTTCATGTATTGTTATGATGACTAGATTAAAAAAACCAGGTCTTTGTTTATTGGTGTTATCCCAAAGCTTCTTAGTTTTTCTTCTGTTATATGCCTACAGAATAGGAAAGCATATTTTTTTCTGAACATTTTCTTTTCATTTAACTTATATCAGAAATAAATAATTTTAAGGAGTCTAGCAGCATACAAATTAGTAGGTAACTTATTGTCTTTGGAAGTCCTGGCTCTAACAGAAGATAAAAAAGGAAAGTAGTGGTAAAGAACTGTGAGTAAATTCCTGATTCACCACCATTTTACGTACATACACGCGCGTCGGTATTTTACGCTTTTAACCTTTCTTATGACCGTCACTGATTTGATAATTGTAAAAAGAGATTCAACAATATGAGTAACATACAATAATTTGGTGAATCATTCCGCACGAATTAATATTGTTGGACTTTTTCGAATGTCTAATTAGGATGAGAAGTTGTTACATTATCCAAAAATGCTTTGAATTGGTAAATGTTGATGAATAATACCGACCTACAAACTAGCGATGACTTGACAAAAAAAGAAAAAAATGACAACAAAGGAAAAATTCTATCAACTCATTCGCGAACAGTAAATAGACACAATAAAGGTTTTATTGTTAAAACCGCTAGAGCCGTTCTTCGCCCAGGAAAGTGTTAAGTGCATTTGTTTTCACAGAATAATAAAAGCATAGAAGTAGTGACATTAATAGACGCACACTACAAAATATCTGTCTCATTTTTTGGAAATTAATAGTCCATAAGTAAGACAGAATGTGACACAAAAAAATATTTGTAGTTCGCGCAAGGCTGAACAACTGATTTTTTATCTAGGTACTTGAGTTTGAATTCATACATAATTATTATCTACCTATATTGGTTCACTACTGAACATAAAAATAGGCTTTTATACGATACGTAACCTACGAAGCTTTGTTTATGTTCTCTAATGTGCCTTCAACATTAACGTGTATCTTTATTTTTTACATTGCTGCCTGTTGTTAAACTGTACAAAGTACTGAAACTACAGAACAAATGACACTAGTGAAATAGGTACCATTTGGACGGTATTGTAACAATAATCAGTTGATTTCGAAATGTAGTACTGGTATTTGGTACTGATTATTCGAATAATTTCAATAACATTGGTTCTGTAAAAATAATTTACTACGCCACTTTTAAATAGACTAATCTCTTTTATTATAAATAGAGTAAACAATGTATAAAATTTGAGGTTTCCATTTTAATTTAAATGTCAGTTCTTTTTATAGCACAGAATGGCTTTATTCAGGCTTCAAAAATGAACGACTTTATTTACATAAAATGCATAATCGGTGCTTTTTGTTTTTCATTACAATTTATCATGAGGTGCACAATATTGTGTTCATTTTTTAAATATTTAGGATCCACAGTATTTCTCTCTGCCTAACCCACAATGGGATATCTAAAAACAAACATGGACTAGTTTTTCGTGTAAATTTCAATTTCCTTTCGAAACTGTTTTTGAGCCTATTGCAAAATCGGGCATTCGGAATCTAGGACGGAATGAGGATTATGGAGAAGAATAGAATTTCAGTAAAGATAAAAAAGAAAAAAATTGCAATTATGCAACTATTATGACTATTCATGACGATGCTGATGACGACTATTGAGTCGGCGACGAGCTTTCTGAGCAGGGTCAGAACAGCCTGTCTGCATTTGGTAAAAAAATTACGAATCCCGTAGCTCAGCGGGACATGCATACTTAGGATCATCAATATGCACACGCTGAATGGACCTCACAGTAGCGGTCGCCTACACACAATTTTATAATAAACCATTGAAAAAATGTACCCCGAGGACTCTCCCTGACCGTATCGAACATAAACTTTATTACTTCCTTTAACACACTTACGACCAATGATAACCACATTAGTGTAAACATTCATATTTTAATACGAACCCAGATGTCTGTGGAACAGTACTTTTTTAGTTTGAGGAGGAAACTTGTCGATGAGTCAAAGAACATTTTGAATGCGAACTATTAAAAAAAACAAATTTTAACTGCTTATTATGACTGTATGGTATATACTTCTATAGTGACATAATATGAGCTTCAAAATTCTAAAATAGTTGGTCTAGGACGTACTAATACAAGAAGTGTTTTTCTAATACATGGCGATGTAAGTAATATCAAGGAACCGATATTATGACAGTGATCTAGGAAGGAGGAGAAAGTATGAACGTGAAATGTACGTAATGTCCGACTAACATTATAAAGAAACATTCAGAAGATAGAAATAAATAAAACGAAACCTCATGGCCGGTATAGACTAGGTCAGGACAACTGCCTCTGGCCATCCGCCATGGACATAATGCTTTAGTGATGAGCTGAGGCATTTGTTGAGTGCGTCAGGGTGTTTTATTTATTTATGTATGTATTTAAAAGTATTTATGTAAGTATTTATTTATGCTCGGTGAACCGTGGGCATTTGCTTTAGCAAATGCCTCTGCCTACCCCGCTTTGGAATTTAAAAGGCGTGAAGTGTATTTTTTTGTTTATGTAAGTGTATCAGTCTCTGGCACCCATAATACAGGGTATCCTAATTTGGGGTCAGATGACCGTACCTATATAAAAAATAACTATTATAAATATCCAATATTTATTTATTTATTTATCATGGACTAAACGATTCACATAGAGCTTCTATTACCATGTTTGTATAAAGGGCGTGTGATCCATGCGATGTTCATATAAGGACAGACTGAGTCACCTAAATATTAAAGGAATATGGAAGGAGTTTGAATTAAAAATTCTGGTTTTATAATAAGTGAGTCAACGACTGACTGTACACTGCAGATGTTTGGGTGACGATGATATTATTTCGTTGATTGAATCAGTGGCCTCAATACGAAACATGACGTTTAAGTACAGTTAAAAATTTTAATTTGCTTTTGATTTTGCTTTTAATTATTCCAATCCTTTACGATCACTAATTAATATACCGTAAAGTTTTAACTTACGTGGTTGGTTGCGTGTTCAATATTTGTTTGCGCATCACGCTGCTCTCCTAGGGGTACATAGAGACAATATAATAAATAAATATAATATATTTTTTACAACATAAATATTTTACAACAACGCACACATTGCCTTCATTCCATGTTAAGTAACTTGTGTTATGGAAATCAGACAACGAGATATATTTACTTATATTTTATTTTTCATTAAAATATATACATATATAAATAGCACATTCAACCAATCTACAGGAGAACCTTCCAGAAAACCTCACTGAAAACTCAGCAGCCACGGGATCGATGATGTCCGACTATAAGCTGAAACACTGCACTATTCTATTATAGATATTCTATTATTAGATTTAGGTATATTGATTAATATGAAAATTCTGTTTTATTATTGTCAGTAGATTTCCATCGTTTAACATTCTAAGCATTTTGCATACGAGTCTCCAAGAATCTATGCGACGATTTCACTATTTTTAATAATTCGATGCAGAAATAAAAAGAACACAACGTCAGACAAGCGAACTTTTATGCGTTTAAATTCAGTGAAAAGCTTAACCACGTGCAACAATGTCCTGGCAATAATAATCATCGCGATCTTGTCACCGAATAAAAAAATACCAAAAAAGGTTTTCGCGCAACGGTAAAGCGCGCGCGGTGGAAGCCGGGGCGTGCGCACGCGCAGGCGGCAACATGGCGCCGGGCTCGGGTGGCGCCGCCCTCGATCGCGCGGTCGGATTCCGCACATTACGGTCACAGTCAAGGATACTACAGCCGTTTTAGTATTAAACTGCGAAATGTTAATGTCCACGATATGTTTGTGCTTCTTTTTGTTGTTGTTTTTGTAGTCAAGTACTACGACACTTTCGTTGTGTTTATAAATATCGTATATATTTTGTTAATTATTATTAATAATGTTTGTTAAGTGACGCATTTCCTACATGCCTCCCTTACGTAGAGAATGCGTCAATTTTTGTACTGTAATTTTTCACCATACAATTAATTTTGTTTCTATTCGTGTAACTTTTAGTTTTTGTGTCAATAAAAGTCAGAGCAAAACATATAAACATCGTGTTACATAAAATGACGTGTAAAATTTCCTTATCCATTGTCAAATGTGCTTAAAGGAACTGAAGATAACATATACACTTTACGCCTTTTAATCCCAAAGCGTTACAGACACTTAAGAAAATGCCCACGTTTCACCAGGCGTAATTAGGCCAACGTGAAAGCAGCGGTTACCTCCCGTCACCAATGCCCAATTAACTAAATAATAGGACATTTTACATACATGGCGGGCCCGTTGGTGTAGTTGTCAGCATGCTGCCTTTATTCCGTAAGGTTGTGGGTTCGATTACGCTGACGGGTATTTAGGTGAAGAGCTTTTAAGTACTTGTTGGATGTCTAGGTTTTTATTTATATAAAAATGTACCTATATAAAAGAAAAAAAATAAGTATAAGTATATTTCGTTGTCTGAATTCCATAACTTTACATAACAAGTGCCTTTAACTACTTACCATTTTTATCCCAATTAGCTTAACGTGCCACTAACTATCCGTAGACATGTTTCCTAACTCACTGAGGTAAAATAAAATTAGTCCTTAGAAAGAGACAAATCATTGTAAGTGGGTGATAATTTTAAACTTGCATATTTCGGTAGTAATCGTCCTAACATCGATTTGAATGATATATTGCGGCCTTTGGCACTGCAGGAGTTAAATGAATACCCAGTTTTTTTTTCAATCTCACACGGAATTTAGCAATAAATCCTCGGAAAGTGTGCAACGATTAATCGACCGATGCAAATCGATATTTTCTATGTCGTATTCAGTAAAAGCAAAACGAAATTAATGAATAAATAAAAGTAATTTGCGGCAAATTTTAATATACTTGTATCCTACTTAATGTTATTACAAACGTGAACGTTTGTTTGTTTGCATGGATAGGTTGTTTTACTCTTTCACGAGGACTACTGAACGGTTTTTGATGAAACCCACCAAATACTTTATACATCGAAATAATAATAATACTTGTTTATAGTGTATTATAAAAAGGAAAGGATAGGTGTATGACAACCATTCAAAATGTATTTTGTATTTATGAATGAGGCGAGGAAAAAATACACTTTGTTGCTTTTATGCACTTCATTCATACACACATTGCGTACACATCCAAGCGGGGGTAGGCAGACACACCAATTTAAAATAATTAACCTACATTGTTTCGCATCAATCCAACGTTATATGCTAGGTATGTTGCTCTCGTTGTCATTATTGGGTTCACGTACCTTTTGGTATGCTGCTTTCCTTACCATCACTGAAACCATCGCCAAGTCGACACCCACTCACATACCAAAAGTAATGTGAACTCTATAACAACGGGACCCACCACGTTTTCACAAATTCTTTCGTTAAGACATCGCGTAACCATATACCTTTCTTTGCCTCTGCATGTCCCTCTCTGATTCCAAAGACGTGGGTATAAAAACTGTTCCTCATTGACAGCTTATTGTAGCTTTTGCTTTAACTTAGTCCCAATGTTGTTTTCTAAATTTATTCATTTAGCATTGTCGAAAATATACAGCTGATATTAACACGTATTCAATTATATTATAAATTATACATTTGCCATAGAAGTTTTCACTTTCGAAGGTTTATTTTCAGTTCCAGATATTTAATATTGAAAACGTGAAGTGTATCGATTTATTACATTTTTATCTATACATATAAAAGAAAGTCGTGTTAGTTACACTATTTATATCTCACAGCTGAACCGATTTGGTTGAAAATTGCTGGGGAGGTAGCTTAGAACCAGACGACGGATATAGGATAACTGTTATCCCGATCCTGTGGGACGTGGCATTATATAGAGGGTGTTATAGTTTGTATGACATACTGAAACTACGCGAATTAATAAACAAATGAAATCGCGGGGCGTTCACTTAGACATTAATATGTCTAAAGAGGAAAACTATGTTTGGTTGTAATGATTAGGCTCAAAAACTGCTGGACCGTTTTTAGAAATTCTTTCACCATTCGAAAGCTACATTATCCGCAAATAACATAGGCTATATTTTACCGCGAAATTCACACGGAATGGAAAAAAAAGCGCGAGTAACAGCCCGCGGTACAGCTAGTTTTTAATAAAATAATTCAAACGACCGAAGTCATAGTCGAAAGCTAGTTAAAATTATACACCTAGTTAACAATTCTCTATCAGTATAATAACATTAATCATTCAGCAGTTGAAGAAAGTAAATCGATGCCAATGTTCCAATATTATTTCCGAAGATAAATATCGTAGAATATTTTATTGCTTTTTTAAAAGTAAGTCACTCTTTCTTTGGCAAATCACCGTCGGGTATATTCTGTAGGTATTCAGTTTGTGTTTCTTTTTTTCGGACATTTTTCTAAACTGTTTTTTTTTTACACAATGGCGACATATTTGGGAAACGGATCTACATAAGTATGTTATTGTTTACGCTCGAATTCCTTAGTCGTGTTCTTGTTTTTCTAAAATACCAATGTATTTGCCTCAATAAAGATCTATTTAATTTTTTTATCGCATTCCTTACAATACATTGGACAAAATAAGCGCCATAGCATAGGGTGACTAAACAAACACATACCTAACATGTTTATAAACAAATAATTATGTCGCCGTCTACGTCATTAAATACAGAATTAGAATTATGGAGATATTAAAAACT
The DNA here is from genome assembly GCA_012932125.1 of Conopomorpha cramerella. Taxonomy (NCBI): domain Eukaryota; kingdom Metazoa; phylum Arthropoda; class Insecta; order Lepidoptera; family Gracillariidae; genus Conopomorpha; species Conopomorpha cramerella. The sequence goes on along the minus strand of SJJU01029844.1, from coordinate 1,279 downwards.
ACTAATTTTGTTATTCATGTCGCGGACCAAAACATACATTTTATTTTTTTCAACTATCATCATTACGTTTCCATCCCCTTTATAATATTACTAAGGAAACAATGTTTGTAAAATGTTACACACAATGAATGAATAATATATTTTTTATTGCACACTGTACATTAAAAAATTTAAAACTAACAATGGTAATATTGCAAATGGCGACCTTATCGATCAGAGCGATTTCTTCCAAGTAACCTAATTCATATATAACAGAACTTAACAAATAGTCTATTTTTTAATTTGACGGACCAATTTGACAGTTCCTATATACAATATGACACTTTATTCCTTTGTAAATTAAACTCAACATTAAATATAAACAGTGAAAGATCTTCGTCTTCGTTAACCAGATTGATGATGTCTTAGCGGAAGGTGGCGTGAAAAGTACTCGAAACCGGAGGTCATGTATGAAAAGATGTATGAATGTAGACGAAGCGAAAAGGGTATGTCAGGACCGTGACAAATGGAGATCTGTAGTCTCTGCCTACCCCTCTGGGAGACAGGCGTGAAGTGTATGTATCTTCGTCTCGTAAAATATACTCGTAACTTGATTGCAGCAGAGTACAAAATTGTGTGAATTGGTCCATCGAATAAAAAAATAGACCATAGTGTAATGGGTAGTGTGTGTCGCCATCCGGCCGAGCATGTTCTAACCTAGTACTACAATGGTACATTATACAAACATTGTTTATTGCAAATTAGCTAACCTGGTCGTGGATTTTTTCAACATACATTATTAACAATGTTACTCTGCTATTATATGCATGTATCTATATATACATATGATCTTCATTAATCATTGATTTTTATTATACGTGGGGCATACTGAAAGTTTCTGGATTCTAATGAGACTACATATTCAACTGGAAACATATTTATTGTTTTTCGAAGTATATTCCCCCACAATCAATGTATTTTTGCATTCTTTGAAAGCATTGGGTAAAACAGTGGGACCAGTCTTCTTTGGAGATCTCTTCAATGGCCTCGTGGAACGCATCACCGCCGCATCAGGACTTGTAAATCTTGAACCTCGTGAAGTTTATCTTTAGTTTTAGGAAACAAGAAGAAGTCGCATGGTGCAAGGTCTGGACTGCAAGGCGGATGTGTCATAAGTTGTACTTTTTCACTCTTGAAATACGTATTCGTCAGCCGGGCGGAGTGCGCGGACGCGTTGTCGTGGTGAAGGACTACATCGCTCCGAGGACGCCTTTCACGAACTTTTCCTAGAACTATGGGC
>SJJU01029829.1:0-20670 GCA_012932125.1 Conopomorpha cramerella | reverse complement strand
ATATATTAGACTAGCTGTCCCGGCAAACATTTGTTTTGCCATAATAAGTTTCCTTTGTACCCCGTGTATTGGGAGAAATACAACTGGCAGGTGGATAAAAAATAGATAGTAGCCGATTCTCAGACCTACTGAATACGCATATAAAAATTGGTGAAAATCGGTAAAGCCGTTTCGGAGGAGTATGGCAACGAAAACTGTGACACGAGAATTTTATATATTAAGTAACTAGGTGATTACGTCGCTTTGTTCTTCGTTTAGATTGTTAATCATCATCATCATCAGCTCATACTTGTCCACTGCTGGACATAGGCCTCTCCAATTGCACGCCACTGTGATCTGTTTTCGGCTTCTCGCATCCAGCGTCGATTTAGCAGCCAGCTTAGATTGTTATATCTTTGGAATTATCTGGGGTGCCTTCTCATAAATTAAAACTAAAAGCAGGTGTTCCGGTGATGCTGATGCGTAATCTCGATGCCCCTAGACTGTGTTATGGTACCAGGCTGCGTGTCACTCAGCTTGGGCGGAACATTATTACAGCCACTATTTTAACTGGCGCAGCAAAGGCTGAAAGTGTACTCATTCCTCGGATTCCGATTATTCCAACAGACCTCCCATTTCAATTTAAAAGACTACGATTTCCTATAAGGGTTTCATTTGCAATGGCCATTAATAAAGCACAAGGCCAAACTCTTAGGGTTGCTGGAGTACACTTGGAAAAACATTGTTTTTCGCATGGTCAGTTCTATGTAGCGTGTTCCCGGGTTTCCAGTGCCCAAAATCTGCACAAGGGAAAACATATAACATAGTGTACCATTCAGTTTTGGTTTAACAATTAGTAATATCCAGCGTTACATCGCGCTTAGATTTTTCCGTAGGAATGAGAAGTTTTCTTATAGTTGTCCTTTACCAGTATACCGCAACATAACCGAACTCCACGCGGGCGAAGCCGCGGGCGGAAAGCTAGTTGGAATAAAATTGATAAAACTTCGATTTTCATGTCCTTTATTTTGATTTCATGCCAAAATAGGTTACTGAACTCAACCAAAATTTTGTTTAGAAACTGACTTTGAGAAATACGATTAGTGAATAGATTATCGACATAGTAGAGTAGATACCTACTGTAAAAATAGCAGGAAATAAAAAATACATTACTTTGAAAGCAATTGTCGATTAATTATAGCCTCAATGTTGTGTTTCTTTACAAACAAATCGTATGTTGGAACGAAACATTTCCTTAGCCGATAGGTTCAAATCTCTATGGTCTATGTCAAATCCTAATGTCGACCACACACGGTGTCACAAGTTAATAGAATAGTTACCTACACAATCCTCATCGGTCATTATTAGTCACGCGTCGTATACAAGGTTTATGAATGTTTAGTTATTGAAGTGGTCAATGGTTGTATATCTTTTTTTATTATTTCTAAGGCGGTAAGTGCACAGACATATATATAGATACATATATAGACATATCTAGATAGATAGAAATAGAGATGGCTTGTTTCTATGGCCCAAAGCTTGCTAGTCCGCGTCTCGGCAAACGGAGTGTAGGACGCCCTCAGGCAAGGTGGACTGATGATATACGCAAGATGGCTGGCAGAAGCTGGATGCAAGAAGCCGAAAACAGATCACAGTGGCGTGCAATTGGAGAGGCCTATGTCCAGCAGTGGACAAGTATAGGCTGATGATGATGATGATGATGAAGCTTGCTAGTTCCTTTTTCACTACCTATTTTTTTGTGAGTGTAAAGTACCTACTTACCAATTATTTTGTATGAAACGATTATTTATTCACACTGCCTAATAACTACTGAATCGTAATATAGTTAGGTAAATGCGGAGGCCGATATTATTTTGTTAACTACATCTTGTTTGATCAGTTTTTCTTATCAATTGAAAATGAAGAATAAAACATTGGTACAAAGAATTGTACCAACCGTAATACAAATTCCTTTTGTGGTTATTGTGTTAAATGCTAATGTACGTATATGTGTTGCTAAGTAGAGGAAATACCACTTTATGATGGTTTAGGGTTTGTTCATACAGATGCGGTAAATAACAGTGGCGTGCACACCATATAGGCAAAAAGACACTCCCTTAGTATTTTGGCTACTCGACCTAATAATAAAGTTGTTGCTAGATCTTCTTTTTTTGTACTCACGACATTGTGGGTGAGTAGATAGGTAGGTACCTTTATTTCGTAAAGACAAGTTATCTATACATAGGTGTCAATCCTTGGGGATAACTGCCTACCTTGTCGTAAAAGCCAGTGCACGCCACTGGTAAATAAGCATGTTATCTTTCATATCTGGCACCCATAGTACAGGGTATCCTTTTTTTTTTTGTTAACGGGGAGAATCGCTTCGGATTTCCCATCGTGCGGGGGAGACGACGGGGATATTGATAGATGGCCACTAAAAACCACCCGGTGACTTCTCCGGGCGAAGAGCCGCGCCCCCGGAACACCCTGAAGAGTATAACAGTAAAGGGTATCCTAGTTTGGGGTCAAAATATCCTAAGTTTATTTATATTTGTTTATTTATTTCCCTACTTCGTAACATTAAGTACGACATATTTTACTTAAGGAACTCTTGTAGGTTCACTTCGTTGTCCGTTGCTCGTCTGAAGTTCTAAACGAGGGAAGGGAAGGGCAGAAAGCGTAGATATTCCATACTTGTGAAATTAACTTAGTTTTAGTCATTGTTTGTATCTATTGAAAAAAGTTGCAAATTTGAAAAACCCCTTGATGTTAAATGTTCGTGCCCTTTCATTTGATGCCCCATTTGAACATATATGTATAAACTGAAACTCGACTTTTTGTCCCCACTTTCAACCACCATAACTTTTGCACAAATTCACTAATATTTTCATTTTATGACCAGATTTTAAATAACCGTATCGTGCCCTTTCATCTGTCCACTTGGACATATTTTACTCGAGTTGAATTTTTCATCCCCACTTTCAATCCCCATAATTTTTAATAGGAGTGGTATTTCGACCAAACATAGCTAAGAACACGCTTGATCAAATCAACAAAAAAAAAAAACAATTTTTGTAATAGCTTTATTAGTTCGAGAGTTATGTTGCCACAGACTCTTTTTGGCCTCGGGGGTTAAAATGGCGACTTTTCACGGTTCACCAGGAATATGGTTAACTTTCTATGTCACTATTTTTCTTAGGAAAAAAGGAATCTTGTCTAATAGGTATGAGTTTGAATTTTGAGACTTTATTGTTGTACTTTCGCACTTTCATAACGGACCGTATCGTATGTAAAAAATAAGTACTAGTAAACTAGTAAGTGCTAGCATGAAAGTAGATTAAATACGATACGTAAAGAGGAGGGGCAGGTTATTGCAGATGAAAATAGTTTCATTCTGCCCAATCCCCCAAGAGCACGTGTCTATACAACTAAAAATAAAACGGGCTCTTATCATGAAAATATCAGTCAAGGGAGGTCCAGTGCGTCAAGCAGTTCTGGGCATAAGATTAGGACTGAGGTTTTCCCTTGCCTGTCGTTAAAAAAACTGGGTATCCATAACGGATTTCTCGAAGATAAAACACAAACAAGGAGAGCTCCAGAGCTGAACATATGTTTCCAAAGTAGACTAAGCTTCCACTAGTTTACCGCTTTGCTCAGGTCCTCTGGAACAGCCGATGCTAGTCTCACGCTATATTTTCCAATTCGTTACAAATACGTCATTCGAGAACCTTGCTGCCACATCGGTCATGGGCCTCAGTTCATTTCCACGTCAGTAATTCTTTGAGATAACTCTGTCACTTTAATTTCCTCCTGCATTTATTAGAAACGCACATGTATAATGTCTTACCAAGATATTCATAAAGTTAGCGCTAGTGTACTAGTTAATGCTAGTGAAGGTCTAAAAGCTGGTCAAATGTACGCTGAATACGGACAAACTGGCTAAATCCATACGTCAACTAAGTAGTTAATCAATATTTTTTTATAAATATGGCGGTTCAATTCAATTTATTTATAATTCAAAACATGTTGCCATAAAATATCTCTCAAACGAAAAAGTTACTTATGATAAAATTAGCATAAGATCCGTGTATTTGGGAGTAACGGAGTGTCTGTGTTCTTTAAAGTTTTAAAACTATTTCGGTTCTCATCTACAGCACAGGTTTTTAATTAAATTAAACTAGGTTTTGTATTGCCGTCTATTTTGATAAATAATGAACAACGTTTTTTTTTCTTGGCTCTTATGGTCAGCTTTAAAGCCGACAATTCTGCCACAATCAAAGTAATTCTCTTCGTGTTCAAGATATAGTATAGTCATAGTCTATCGATAAAGTCGTCAATAGTCAAAGTCGTGTCAAAAACACATTAAAACGTGAGGATGGACCATCACATTTCAATGCTACGTGGAACATTATACGGGAATAACAAATTGATCAAATAGGAGACCTTTCCTTTACTTCTCCCTCTCACTACATTATTTTTCATCACCAGCACATTATTACACTAAATCCACCACATAATTGCAGCGAAAAATTAATTTTGAAAATGAGAAATAAAGAACGCCATTTGCATCTCATCGCTTCCCGTCACAAAGTCACATGGACAACGTTAATTTCCTTAAAATAATAACACAACATGTCATTAAAAATGTACCCACTCTTGGAATGCAATAATGTTTCGTGATACGAGTATACAAGATTTTTATTAAAAAATATCTCATTACGAACAAGTTTCATATCTTTACAGCACAACGTCGCACTAAGGAGCGTGTTTGTGTTTCTTTTCATTTAATATAACGCTCGCAAGCGAAGTTGCTGGAAGACATTTTCGACTTAGTTGGCACAAGTACTGTTTAAAATGTATACCTTGATGAATTTTTATATTGTCCAGCAAAAAACTATATATATGTATATAAAAGAAAGTCGTGTTAGTTACTCCATTTATAACTCAAGAACGGCTGAGCCGATTTGGTTGAAAATTGGTGGGGAGGTAGCTTAGAACCGGGAGACGGACATAGGATACTTTTTACCCTGATCCTGTTGGTCGCGTCGCTATATAGCTTGTATGAAATACCGAAACTACGCGAATGAAATCGCGGGGCATCCACTAGTTAAAGATACATTATAGGCTTTTGTCATGGCTGCAATTGTCAGAACTTAAACGGGACAACAAAAATTAAACCTGACCATAGGGGAAGCATCAACTTTCAAACAAATTAATAATCTTGAAAATCGATTTACACAGCGCTTAATCTGAACCTACCCGTTAGAGCGAGTTATGATAAATAAATACACACCAAGCCCTAGAGTCCAGCTAGCTCTGGTGACCGCAACCAGTAACGAAAGTTAAGCAACACGCCATGAACAGAACGAAATACTAGTAACTATTGTTATTTCTACGTTTAAACAGCACGAGAAAAAATGAAGGTCCACGTAATGTGTAGGTAGGTTCTTAGTCTCCAAGGCCGATGTAGACGAATGCATTTTCTTGCATCTAAAACATAATTGCTCACTAGAAATGCTATTTAACATAGAAAATCATAGTGGATAAGTTAATTGTCTTCGATTTATTTATGTCGACTTAACCAAAAAAATGGAGCTGCCTAACGGGCCGTACCGCTCCGATATGACACAGCCTTAATAAAACCAATATCCTAAACAATTTGTAAATAAGTAGGTACGTAAGTATTTTGTATAAATACAACGTGGGCAAGATAATAATGTGGCAGATTGAAAAACAATATTGTGTTACGATGAGGTTTTTAATGATACACGCGTTGGCCCTGGCTGTTGCCGTCACAACGACTTGGTAAGTGAAGTGCACCATAAGTCTCAGTATTACTAAATACCAACTGCATTGGAAATAATGGGACTGCACTTTTGTATACAGTCTTCGTATGTATGTTCAATTATTATATGATTGAAAAGGGCAGATTGAAAAGGGCATGCTTCGGTGGTTTGGGCATATGGAGAGAATGGATGAAAGTCGATTGACGAAAGAGATTTATATGGGTGATGTAATGGGCCGGGTGAGTAGAGGTCGCCCCAGAAGGACATATAAAGACCAGATTGGTGATGTCCTGACCGAAGGTGGCGTGAAAAGTACTCGAAACCGGAGGTCATGTATGAAAAGATGTATGAATGTAGATGAAGCGAAAGGGGTATGTCAGGATCGTGACAAATGGAGATCTGTAGTCTCTGCCTACCCCTCAGGGAGACAGGCGTGAAGTGTATGTATGTATGTATGTATGTATGTTATTATATGGTTAGAACGTCGGCTCCGCTAGGTTTAGTCCTCCGCATTCACCCGTGGTGATCTTCCAAAAGGCAATTTGTGCTTCGTTTGTAATAGTGCTGTCTCCCACTATTTAGCAGTGGAGTGCACACCATATGGGCAAAAAGACACTGCCTGCCTTAGTATTTTAGCTTCCCGACCTAATAATACAGTTAGTGCTAGATATTTTTTTGTTGTACTCCCGACATAGGCTAACAAAGGTCCCGTGTTTTGTGGGAGAGTAGATATGTACCTATATTTCGTAGAGACAAGTTACCTACACTAGGTCAATCCTTGGAGATTACTGCCTACCTTGTCGTAAAAGCCAATGCACGCCACTGCTATTTAGATTAGGGAAGTAAACAAACATATGTATGCATTGCAATGCAGTGCATATAAATTTTCCTCTTATTTCTATACCGTCTATAGTTTAATTACTATGTGGGATCCAAGACAGAAGGCTATTTATCCTCATAGAGATTTAGCCCAGTCGTCATTGATTGAGCTCTGGTCTATTCTGGATGCCGCTGTAGATCCTAACTGGAATCGCAGTGGTGGGAAAGTGGGTGGGAATATCCCGGATGTATGTTAACCTTTAATGTACAGTAGGTAGTACCTAGTAGTAATATTAAAAATCGTTACAAAACCAGTTATATTCAAGTAATTTATACTGTTAGATCGAAATTATTCGAGTACAGTGGTTCACCATCCTAAGGTTGAAAATCCCATGAATGTCATTAGACATTAAGGTTCATCATCATCACCAGCCGTCATGTGGCTGATGATGATGTCTACTGTTGAACGAGGGCCTCCCCCAATGATTTCCATGATAATTTGGGGGGAAATGCCAATAACCGCCACGCTGGGCAGGCGGGTTGGCGATCGCAGTGGTGTTGTGGTTTAACTCACAGAGAGCGCTGTTGCTCGTCCTCTGGAGAGTTCCCTTGGTCGCCTCTCTGCGACTCCCACGACGGGAAATGTTGGGCTGGGGTAGTGACACATGTACCTATTCTATTCGCTGTAATCACACGAACACCACACACCAATTGAAGTGTTACCATCAATGGTTATTCTCAGTGGGAATAGTAGTGGGCGGAGTTCCTCAATAAACTTGGTCGTAATAAAGTTAGATTCGCTGCAAACCTTCCCTTCACTAACTATTTTATTGCTCGTAAGGATTAATGGGGGGTTTTAATAGGATAAAAAACGATAAAAGGTAGAAATATAAGAAAATGTTTTACCTAAACTGCATGCCATAACAACTTGTAACCTGTTATTGGCCCATCAAGGATAGAAAACAATTTTTATTAACAAACATCTTATTTTACATTTTAAAGTATTAAACGTGATGACAGTTTTGTTAGCCTAGCCTATATTTCGTTACATACCGCACACATACTCTGAAAAAGAGACTAATTCGCTCACTGACACACATTGTCGGACTCAAACCCACTATCTTCGTATTACAAGTCCAGTAGGTACTAAGCAAATAAGTAAATAACTTTAAAAGATTTCCGAATTCAAGCAGTAAAACTCACATCAAAAGTGTCTAGGGATCAAGAACTTTATTAGCTCTAAAAAAATCGAATTTATTTAAATCAAATCTAATCTTCTGGATTGGTCTCCTACCTAATTCCCCATGCATGTATCAATGACTTATCACCACATTTTTAAAAAAATATGAATGAATTCAGTTTTTGTAAAATTGTATCAATACGTGAGGATTACTGCCTACCTTGCCATAAAAGCCAGTGCACGCCACTGATGGGCAATATGTTTTGGATAAATAAAAAGAAACATAACTAGTAATGTAATTTTAACCTTGTATTTTTTGTTTCAGGGCCTTCTCATGGACACAGTATTACGATCTTGAAGAGGTGAGTAAATTTTATCATAACCTTCATTGCGTTCCAGACTGTTTATTTGCTTCAATTATGTTGTTTACGTGTACGACGTCTATATTAACGGACTGAGCCAACGTTGTTTTGTCAATATATATCAGTCCTGTTCTCGCGGGAATTTGTGATAATCCTATAGTATTTAAGCATTGCATGCCCCAAGTTTCCTACATGCTGAATTTTAAGCCTCTTACTTCTTTGGTTTAGACTTTTCATACAAACGGTTTTTCCGACTAAACCCAGTTACCACGGGAATTGTGAGAATTTCTTTCTTAGTGCACTTTTACAATATCTAAGCTAAGTCTCTGCCGAATTTCAAGTTCATACGTTAGTCGTTTGTTCTGTGGGTCGATTGTCAGTCAGTCAGTCAGTCAGCTTCTCTTTCTATATATTTAGATTATCTATTAGCGGACGTCCTGTGATTTCACCGATTTCAGTTTTAGTTTATGAGCTAAATGCTTGTACTCTTTGTTTGTAGATTTTTTTAAGTCTCTACCAAATAAAAACATAAATACACATTATCTGGACCAATGATTTCAGTTTTTTCATATTTACATATAAGAGCAGTGAAATTTGGTCTTGTACCTACGAATGCGTATTACATTTCATAAAAATCCAATTTCGAATTTCGAACTGTTTCAGAGAAGTAGGAAAACGAACATCGTATACTATTAAATAATATAGTGCAATATTGCTCCATCATTCAATATTCAAGTCGAATAACATTTAGATAGGTAAAAACACCTCGCCATTATTATTTTAGAACACTAAAATGGTTATGTTTGATTCCGAGAAACTCACACTCACCAAAAAAAAAAAAATAGAAGTTATGGTAATATCCTTTATCTTCCTGAATAATTGGACCGTATAAAGTAAAAGGAAGAAATTAAAAAATATGGTGGTTACAAGAACTTGGTCCAAATAAAGCAATTGGACTAATTGTCCCCAAAGATTTATGATACCGAGGGTAACCTGACACTTAATAATTGAATTACTTCTGTTACAACTTACTTTAACCCTTGTAGATCTATGGCTTCCTGGAAGACACGGCCGAGCTGTACCCAGACGAGACTGAGATCGTCGAGATGGGCACCTCCTACGAGAACCGCACCATCGTGGGAATACGCATCAGTTCGGACCTCAATGACACTACCAGGAAGATTGTCATGATTGAAGGAGGTAATTAATATACATACCGACTATGAACTGACAATACATCCCATCAGAACCGTTAGTTTCATACGAGTTTGATTACTATGATTATGTCAGATAGTACTTTTTATTTTAAAATTGCATGAACTTTTAAAATCAGATAGGACCTAATTCCAGTTCAAAGTCGATACGTAAAATAAACCAAATGTAATTATTTTAATGCAGCCACCCTAGCAAAGCGCTCCAAGAAAGTAATGACAAGACATACCAGGCACTGCGATTGGTTAAAACAAGCTAAGTCACACGATGTGTGACAGCAGCCAATCACAGCGCGTATTTGTTCTATGTCGTGTCTTTCTTGACGCGCTTGCTAGTGCTGCTGATCCACTCTACAATCGATGGAAAGCATCGATCCATTGTAAAGTGGATCGACGGCGTTCGATAGTTTCTAGTTTTCTACTAGACCAATCGATCGATTACCCTCGATCCACTGTTTTAACTATCGATGCTGCCAATCGCACAAAAGTCTTATGAAACGGAAAGGAAATTTTTTCAAGGTACTTTAGAATTGCAGAAATTTTTGGACAGTGTTTTTGGAAAATATACATTTCAGTATTTTAATATTGCAATGTATAACTATTGATATAAGTTTAAACCGGGTATTACGGTGCGAAATTAACCAGATAAGCATCAGTGGCGTGCACTGGCTTTTACGACAAGGTAGGCAGTAATCCAAGCATTCACACCTATTTATAGGTAACTTGTATTTACGAAATATAGGTACCTACCTCTACTCACCCACAAAATACAATGCCTACGCTAGCCTATGTCGTGAGTACAACAAAAAAGGATCTAGCAATAACTCTATTACTAGGTCGGGTAAGCAAAATACTAAGGTAGGCAGTGTCTTTTTGCCTATATGGTGTGCACGCCACTGATAAGCATTCAGGTCACGAGCTGTGCACGGGATGGTAAGACGAATGCTTGTCTTTGGTTAATTTCGCGCCATAATACCCGATTTAAACTATTAATAAAAAATACATTGCAAGATTTTCTTTTGCATTGTTTTTCTGCGTTTTGGTCCTCATGTACCGAAAGATTAATTTCTCTCAACACGAGACTCGAACGAACTCAACTCGATAAAATCATCTTCAAAGGAAACAATGTGATTGAAGTTTTAGATTTCGATATAACCTTGGAGAACATTATGTCTCATTAACTAAATATTAGCCAAATAATGTTGTTTAGTGAACTGTTTAAACACAAAAGATTTTTATACATTACATATTAAATACTTACAATAGAAATAAACGGAAAGCTAAGTAAACAACTTTGAATAGGTAGGTAGATTGGTGAATACATACCTGCCACATTGTTATGACATTGTATTGATCTGAATATGTATTAGTTGAATAGCAAATAATTATTTACGCATTCAGACAGCACTGTTTCGGCAAAATATATTTCATAATTTTTTGGGGACTGAGATACCTAAGTCCGTGGGAAAAACCCTGCTTCGACACCCCACACGTGGTCCCCGGGTGGTGCTAACCAGGTATCATTTCTGGTGGGAGGCTTCGGCCGCGGCTAGTTACCACCCACCGAACAAAATCATGCCGCCAAGTGGAGTATCTCCAACCATGTTCCGGCATGCCTGTTCGATGAAGCCTTTTGGCGAAACAGGTGAGGTTAGCATTGTCGTAAGCGTTGCAATAAGCGTGCTTGATTCTTGTACATGGGAAGTCTCTGGTAAATCAGTCTTGGAGGTTAGCTGGATCCGAAGAAACGGTGCTCCACTGGCCGCCCGCAGACAGTTGGAGGCCCAAGTAGTGAACTAGCCTATCTTGCGAAAAGTCCCGAGATACGCCACCGTGCCGGCTGGCGAACGGGATAGAGGGAACGGTGGCCATTTTCGGGAGGTTCGGGTGTCCCAGCAGTCTCCAGGCTGGTTTTCCTATAGTGCTTTTCATGTGTGGGTTTCTCCAGCTGACGATCACCGAAACTCACCCACCCTTCTTCTGTTTCGCCAGTACACCCCACACCCCATCAATTTAAAATGAAAAGGAACAGGAAAAGAAATGTTGTACAGCAGATGCACGCCCTCTGCCTGAAAGTGCACATCATTAAAATCAGAGGTATTCACTCCAACCTTGTGTCGGTCCACCACCACCTAGGAACCGACAAACCTTCTCTCCTGTTCTTTACGGAGACGCACATAGGATGTCCAACTGACACTGCGTACCTGCAGTACCCCGGGTACTCGCTAGAGCACAAGTTCCGGGTACGTGCTGGAGTGTGCCTCTATGTCAGGGACTGCTGTCTGCGTCTCCGTAATCTTGAGGATCCCAAACTGTCCGTCATGTGGGTATTGGTGGACGCTGGTATAGACAAAACTATCTATGCCTGCGTCTACCGCTCGCACTACGGAGATCAGGAGACGCCCAGGCTCACAGAATACATCAGTGAAGCGGCTGATGCAGCGCAGCTAAGGTACCCCACAGTTCAGTTAGTGTTACTGGGGGACTTTAATTGCCATCAAGAATCGCTGTTCCCATATCAGTGCACTGATCACGCTGGGAGAGAGATGCGGACTCTAGCTTTATCGCTTAACCTCACCCAGCTGGTTCGTGAGGCTACTAGGGTTCCGGACGTTGATAATAATACATATTACAACAAATTGCTTAGACCTTCTGCTGACAACAGATCCAGACAGATACTTGGTTTCGGTATTTTCTCCCTTAGGAAACTCCGAACACTGTCTGGTAAAGTCTGTATCCATGTACTACCCGCCCGACCCCAGCCCCAGAGGCACAAGACGGGTGTGGCGATACAAGTCAGCAGATTGGGATGAGATGCGGTCCTTTTTCGCTTATCCTTGGCAGGAGGCCCTCGTCCATCAGTGGACGTTATGTGGCTGATGATGATGATGAACTGTGGCTTTTAATACGGCCCCCGAGGGTCGACGCCTCTTGGTGTCGCCATACGACACCGGGAGCTGGGATGCGTGTCTCCCATCCTGAAGATGGTCTGCAAAGGCCACGCGGGACAGGCAAAAATAATAGGTCTTGCATAGTCATTAATCGGTTATATGATATTCTTAGGTATTCACGCCAGGGAATGGATTGTCCCGGCTGTGTCCACGTACTTCGTCAACGAGCTGTTGACCAGTGACAATACCAGCATCAGCTCATTGAAGGATTCCGTCGAGTGGCACATCTTCCCCTCAGTCAACCCAGATGGTTACGTGTACACCAGGACAACGGTCAGTATAGTTGCTATAATATTTTACAAGCTGACGGGGTTGCGGTGGTATTTACTTTTATCAAATTTCACAAAGGAATTTCCGTACGAAATATAGTTCTACCCCTGCGGTGATACCCGAAGCTTATCTCGTTCCCGTAGGAATATGAGGATACAATACATATATAGTATCATGTCTATCTCCCTAATAAGTCTTGACAAAATTTTGTGGCTTTCGCATAATAATTAAACTTACATCACAATAATATTAAATATAATGTCCTATTACAGATTATTAACTTACTAGCAGATCCGGCAAACACCCACCAAGTTTGGTCAAAACCCGTTTAGTTACCTCGTGTAGTTTCAAATATCTACGCATCAAGGTTTCAAGTTTTAATTTTGGATCAAAATTAATCCGATCAGCACTCATATATCGTGCTCAAAGCACACCTGGTAACTTTCGCTTCAGGAAATCGTGCTTAAATTTGTATCTCATTCGCAGGATCGTTTCTGGAGGAAGACACGGTCGTACAACGGCTCAGGATGTTACGGAGTCGATGCTAATAGGAACTTCGCTTACCACTGGGACGGTTAGTTTACACTTGTATTTTATAGAACTAGGAGCGTATGAGTGTATAAAGACCAAGGTAACTTGTCTGCACCGCTGACTACCAGTGCCGATTGAATGAATGAAATCGAAAAATTGAAGGTTGCTAGTTACCTGCTTTCTATCTATGCAGAAATAAGACTGGTAGTCAGCGTCCATCGCTACATTGCCTTGCGTCTTGTATACACATTGACACAATCGCCTGGCGCCGGTTACTTGCTTTCTTTCTCCCAGAGGGTCACAACTCCCTGAGGATTCAATACATAAATCGAATTAGTACGCGTATGAAATCGCGGGACGTTCACTAGTAATGAATATAGGCAGTCATCATCATCATCATCAGCCCATATTTGTCCACTGCTGGACATAGTCCTCTCCAATTGCACGCAACTGTGATCTGTTTTCGGCTTATCGCATCTAGCTTCTTAGTCTTTAAATGTCCTGTATTTTAATTTAGCTATCTCATTTCAGAAACCATATCAGTCAACCCCTGCCAGTACCAGAGATACTCTGGACCATACGCCTTTTCCGAGTCGGAGACTTTGGCCCTGTCCAATTACGTGAACGGCATCAGCTCCCGCCTGGCCGGCTACATCGGCCTGCATTCAGACGAGCAGTGCATTTACGTACCATATTCTGACTCTTCTGACCACATTTGGAACTATGACAGCATGGTAAGTAGTGAGTAGGGACGGTTGACCAAGAAAATGGCTAACGGTAGAGTGTTTTTGCGGATGATTTGTTCCTAGAGGAGTCACGAATGGTCTCTCTACCACACTAAGTTTGGAATTCATATCAATGTACGGCGTTAGGAGAGCTTTAGTTTCACACGAACTGATCGACTAATTGTTCATCATTTAGTTTTGATGTGGCTTGTATCTGAAATATTTTTAGTATAGTATAAAAAGCCTAACCTTCTCGTCTTCTACTGTTAATAAATAATAATTAAAATTAATATGAAATTTTCAATGTAGGTGCAAGTTGGCAAGAAGATGGTGGAGTACGCAGCGACCGTGAACGGCTCCGAGTGGTGCGGACCCGCCACGGCTGACGAAATATCCTGTAAGTTGAATTGAGCAATCTTATGACGTTTTTAAACAACTAGCAGAGCCGTGTAACATTCATACAGTCATACATTGAGCGTAAACCGTTACGATGTGGAATAACTTGCCGGAGTCTGTGTTTCCTTCGCAGTATAGTCTGGAGGTCTTCAAGTCACGGCTGAATAAGTACCTAATGAACAAGTGTACTCCATCGTAGACCATATCGACATCAGACAGGATGTTCAAACGTTTATTGTGTTTTAAAAAAAGTTTTTTTTTATTATGACGAGTAACTTGATCAGGGTCGTTTCATAGTTCACGGCTGACTGCCGTACGCAGTGGACGTTTACGGAGTACTTTGATTTGTTCCAAGTTACATTTGTGGATTAGAATTGAATTAAATTGAACCTTGTTACAAAAGTGCAGTGTGATTAAGTTGCATCGGTTGATAATTTGTGTTTTTGTGGCGCGGCCTTGGAAGTTGACCGCCAGAGCGAGGTGTTATTGGTCCGTGATGAAGTAAATATCAAATGCGGACCGTGGAGATGGAAGGATTACTTCTTTTTGCTATGAATGATAATATACTTGAAATTCGGCCATGAAATTACAAATGGCAGATATAATTAAAAAATTAGGTGCTAACGCTTTAGGATATTATGTTGAAAATTTCGGAGGAAATAAAGTAATAAAAATTGGCTTTTATTGAACATGTGAAGGTGAATTAGAATAACGGCGTCGACGCGAAGTAATTCATATGCAGATTATAGAGAGTGCTTAGTATCCGAAAATGAATAAAATACCACAAGGGGATTAGACTGTACAAGTTAAACGAATCAGCGCGAGGACTTTGAATACAACCGGAAGTATTCTTAGTGCATCGGCCGCAGCAACGATACTGGCCCTTGATTACCACTGCATAAGCATGAAGTCAGCAAATGTTTATGCAATAGATTCAAATAATGTGAACAAAGAAAACTTCAAGAAGAAGAATCGACTACAACCAGCAAAATTTGACATAGATGTGGTATTCTCATGGATGCCATTGTCAGAACTGAACCAAATTTATATGGGAATAAAGGGGAAGTCACCAGCTTTCATATAAAAAAAAATATCCAAATCGGTCCACCCAGGCGAAAGTTCTGAGGTAACAAACATAAAACAACACAGACGAATTGAGAACCTCCTCCTTTTTTTAAGTCGGTTGTAAATAAGTGGACAGTGATCCAACAAGGAAATGGAAATAGAAGGAAATCTTTATCTGAAATACGAAAAGGTGAGATTAAAGAAGCTGTTCTAATTCAGAGCATGGAATGAAAAAAATACTTGCATGTTTTGAACACATGGCGGTATACATAAGGAGCCACAGAGGAAGAGTTGAAATTATATGAGTTATATTTATAAAGGGGAAATAAAATACAAAGAATCAAATCTCGGATTGAAAGGGTTTATGCTTCGTTTCTTATATATAGGATAAGCGGAAAGAAATAAAACAAATAAAATAAAATCTCCAAAGAGTAGTGTTAGTTTGAAATACTTCACAAATTTTTATTAGGAAAAATAGTTTCAACGTTAAGAATCGTAAATTTACATATTATTTTTTAAACGACTTCAAAAATGTTGTCCATTATGTATATGAATAATTTATTAATAGTCAGTTCTTACTATTTAGATGGTTGCCTCGTTAATAACAGTTTGAAAATGATCGTATGACTGTATTTCAGACCCGGCGCGCGGCATGGCTCCGGATTGGGTTTACTTCGCTCACAATATCAGCATGAGTTACACAATAGAGATGCGCGGTGTCAACTTCCAGTTCCCCGCCTCCAACATCAGCGTGCAGGGGGATGAGTTCACCATGATGATGCTGGGATTGGTCTCGGAAGCGACCACCCTTGGCCTCTTAAATGAAACGTCGACCTCATAAAACTTGTAACGCAGCGAGAAAATGAACATAATAAAGAATAATAAGTATACATCACGCCTTTTAATCCTAAACGGGGTAAAACAGGCACTTTCTAAGATTTTCTTGCAAACGCTTATCAAGCATAAAATATCTAACCCAACATGATATGGATGAGCCCAATGCCGTTCGTTATTAGTGGGAATTACACTTATGACACGTGAGCCATCGGACCGCAAACCTAAGCACACAGAGATACCTTGGTTGAGCACTTAAACCTTTAGTGAAATCGCAGCTTGGCGCGAGGCAAATCTGGTCAAGTTCAATGAAACCCAGGGGTGTTCTCAGCAAAAAAGAGTTCCTACAATCTGGCTTCCACTCTTCAGATGTACCCTTGTCTATAGCTAATTGGCTGGAGGTTTTTGGTAGGCATGACTCTGAACCACACTCTAAAATTTGGCTCATATACTGAGGCTACGGCCCAGCGCGCAGCCGAGAAGCTGAACATCCTCTTGAAGGTGCCAATAAGTCTTTTACAACGGGACATTTGCTCCTATTATATAAATCACAATATCGAACGTATTTGAAATACTGTCCTTATCTTTCGGAATGGATCGAGAAAGAGAGACAATACCGAGGCGTCCTAGAAGACTTATAGGTGATGAAAAGCTGTTTGAAGCTCGGCTTCAAAGCCTTGAGAAGCGCCGCAGGGTTGCGAGCCTATATGTCTTCTATCGGGTGCATTTTGGAGAGTTTGCTACGGAGTTGCATAACCTAATGCCCCCATCGCGCGTTTACAATATGACAACCAGGAGAATGGCAAAGTGTCCTCCATACCGGATAGACATTCCATTTACGCAACCCAAAGGATTTGTTGCGTTTCCTTCATAGTGTGAACCGTCGGAATGTGAAATAATTTGCCGGAATCTTGGTTTCCTGTGCGGTATAGTCTGAAGGTCTTCGATTCACGGGTAAATAGGTACCTAACGAACAAAAGTGTGCTCCACCGTGGACTACAGCGCTGTTTATCATCAGGCAGGAGGGTCGTCAAACGCTTGCTCATAGGGTAAAAAAAAATGTGGTTCATACACCAGCCTATGCATGCGGTTTTCATCACGGTTTTACCTTTACCGTATGAGGGTTGTGTATTGCCTCTGAAAAAAAGACTACTTGGTATACACCTAGCAAAAGAAGAATCAAACCCATACTATAGTATGGGTATTACAGTATTACACATACTATTGATTACTTGCTGTAGCCTCTCGATTGCAGGCATAATCGCCTAACCACTAGGCTACAGACGGTCTAGAATGAGTACCTAGTAACAAGTATGCAAGTTTTGAGATACTATTTCACCTGTAAAACAGTTGAATGAGATTCAGAACGCACGATTTTGAAACGAC
Organism: Conopomorpha cramerella; assembly: GCA_012932125.1. Classification (NCBI taxonomy): domain Eukaryota; kingdom Metazoa; phylum Arthropoda; class Insecta; order Lepidoptera; family Gracillariidae; genus Conopomorpha; species Conopomorpha cramerella. The sequence goes on along the minus strand of SJJU01029829.1, from coordinate 3,175 downwards.
TGGACCGACTCTATCGGCGACACTTTTAAATTAAGCGACTTAAAACGAAAAGTATTGCATTCTATTAGCCAAAGGCACGATGCGCTAAAAAGGGCTCCTTACAAGATTTTAGCATTTCAGCAAACCATGATCTGATGGTGGCATCGCAGAGAAATCAAGACGTGTTCTTACTTCTTAGATAGTTCTTTTTTGTTCGAAAATGATCGTTTGACTGTATTCCAGACCCGGCGCGCGGCATGGCTCCCGACTGGGTATACTTCGCTCACAATATCAGCATGAGTTACACAATAGAGATGCGCGGTGTCAACTTCCAGTTCCCCGCCTCCAACATCAGCGTGCAGGGGGACGAGTTTACCATGATGATGCTGGGATTGGTCACTGAAGCGACCACCCTTGGCATCTTAAATGAAACGACCAACGACGACTACTACTATTACTAAGAATACTTATTGTAACACAGCGAGATAATAAAAATAGTAATAAACACACTTCAAGCCTTTCTATCCTAAAGTGCCTCCCTTCCTAAGATTTGCTTGCAAACGCCCACAGTTCAACAAAGTATAATTAAACCAACATGATATGGGTGAGCCCAACGCCGTTACATGGTTCATACAACAGTTTATGGAATACTGGTTTTATCACGTTGTTTTCCTTTGCCATATGACCTTGACCTGCTTTAGGCTCCGAGGCCCCTACAGACTACAGAGCGCTAGAATGAGTAGTAATAAGTACACAAGCAATGTTATAAATACATGTTATATACCCCGTCAAAGTGAAGACACTAGCGATCAAATTTTTCCCTGCGCTCCTGGATCGCTTATGTTCGTAGGCTTATCACGCGACACCAATCCACAAGGGCCTGCTTTTGAGTTTCGGTGAGGTTATGCGGCATCTAGCGGGAAATAATTCTCCTTACTCGAAGGCCCTCGCTAAGACTTCGAACAAATCTGCAGAGTATGTAGACTTGTTGGGTTGCTTTTGAAGGTTCATCCATAAAAGCTATTCGAAGTCATCGGAGGTAACATTAATTATGTTTTAAACCACATTTGAAATCGTAAAAAATGATCTGCACGAAAATGTTTTCGATGCAGATCCATTTTTCAAACGACTTCAAAAAAGAAGTCTTCCTCAATTCGACCATAAACATGCTTTTTTATGTTTTTCGGTGGATAACTCCGTCATTTATGGACCGATTTTGATTATTTTTTGTTAGAAATAAGACAAGTTAGTAAATAAATATATATACAACTTTTCCAAGACGGTCCCATGATAACGGATTTTTTTTTAAACACAAAGAACAAGCGTTTGACCACTATCCTGCCTGATGTTAAGCAGCCATGTGGTCTACGTTGGAACACACTTGTTCATTAGGTACCTATTCATCCGCGACTTGAAGACCTTCAGACTGTACTGCGCAGGAAATACAGACTCCTGCAAGTAATTCCGCATCCTGGCGGTTCGCACTATGAAAGTAGACGCAAATTGTTTGGTTCGTGTAAATGGCAAGTCCTGGTATGGATGACAAAGATGAAAGCAGTATTGCATACATGATCGAACTTGTGCTTGGCAATGTGAACAACTATTCCGGTGTGGAATACCGTCGCACCTTGGAGAGAATGCCCAGCTTCTTGGCTACGCGTTGGGCCGTAGCCTCAATATAGGAGCCAAAGTTGAGGTTGCGTGTTAGCGTCATACCTAAAAGCTCCAGCCGACTGGCTATCGGCAGGGGTACATCCTGGAAAGTAGGAGCCATATTGAATGGGCTCCTTTTTGCTGAGAATAGACACGTCTAGGTCTTAAGCGCATTGAATCTGACCAGATTGGCCTCGCTCCAAGATGCGACTTCACTAAAGGACAGGTTCAAACGCTCAACCAATGCCTGAAATTAGCGTATGGTGATGGTAAACCCGATAAATCGAGAAGTACTTTAAGAAATTGTATAGGCGGGAGATTAGTACCGGTTGAAGTCGATTCTTTTCTCTTAAAAGTTGTTAATCTGACAAGAACATTTCAATTAGTTCTCAAAAAAATGCGGAGGGCATTTTGAAATAGTATTTTTACTTTTAATTTATTTAAGTTTTCAAAATAATTACAAGTGGCCAGTACACATACATAAATACTTTTTTTCGCAAAACTTTCTGACAGTTTGAAAATGATCGTTTGACTGTATTTCAGACCCGGCGCGCGGCATGGCTCCCGACTGGGTTTACTTCGCTCACAACATCAGCATGAGTTACACAATAGAGATGCGCGGTGTCAACTTCCAGTTCCCCGCCTCCAACATCAGCGTGCAGGGGGACGAGTTCACCATGATGATGCTGGGATTGGTCTCGGAAGCGACCACCCTTGGCCTCTTAAATGAAACGTGCAACGACGACTATGACTACTATTACTGATAAAACATATTAATATGGTGTAACGCAGCGAAATGATAAAAAAATTATAAGTAATAAAGATTTTTATTATTAATAAGCATTTTAAGAATGAACATTTTATTTGAATGGCCTTAAGAGACCGTCATATTGAATTTAATTAGACGTTACTTTTATATTGTCATATGTTACTCTCATATTGTAGAAGTGCATAAAAATAGTTAGTCGCTTGGAAAAAGAGACCTATTGGTACATGTCTAGTAGGGCAGACATCCAACCCGAAATAATACCAAGTATTGAGACACAGTGAAACTCTGAATGAAACTGAACTTTCAAACTGCACCGTGCATTTTTAAATCGGTCACATTCCATCGCGGAACTAGCAGCCATTAAGTTGATTTGCTACGTGTATGATGACTGAAATGTTTCATTACTGGCAACCCCAAATGAAACGCCCGTCCCTCAATCTGTGGCGATGATGGCTGAACGAATGGAAATGGTTGAATTTACGGCTAAAGCTGTCTGCAATCAAAGTCGTATCACACATGCACTCTGCTCGTCGCATATTTTGCATTCACGATATAGGCTGTCTCGTTTTTGTATACCGGAAATGAAAGAGCCAGAAAAAACTTTCAGATTTATTATCTAGGGACATTTCAATTTCACACACGAATACCTTACACAAACTAAAAATAAAAACAATAAATACACTTCACGCCTTTAATCCCAAAGAGGGGTAGGCAGAGGCACTTGCTAAAGCAAGTACCCACGGTTCACCAAGCGTCTTTAACCCAACGTGACAG
>SJJU01029828.1:0-20152 GCA_012932125.1 Conopomorpha cramerella | reverse complement strand
TTTGTCAAAGTACAGGATGTACAGTTTGATTTGGAAGAAGAAAGCTTTGAGCGATAAGGTCGGCTTTTTTAATCATACCATTGTAAATCCTTACTAATATTATAAATCGGAAAGTGAGTTTGTTTGTTTGTTCCGCTTTCACGCCGTAACTACTGAACCGATTGCTTTGGAATTTTGCATACGTGAAGTTAGTAGATAAAAAATACCGGATTAAATAATAGGGTATTTTTTATCCCGGAAAAAAAATGATGTTCCCAAGGGAAACTTAGATTTTTCCGTAGGAATGATAAGTTTTCTTATAGTTGTCCTTTATACCGCAATAAAAAGAAGAAGTCGACGCGAGCGAAGCCGCGAGCGGAAAGTTAATTGTACATATTTTGTAATGTACAGTGTGCAAAGAGTCACTTAATTAAAGATGGGAAGATATAGAGCATTAAAAAGATAACCAACTTCAACCAGTAAAGTATTAAGAACTTGCCGTTTTCGTGGAACCAGCTTTCAAACAAAAATAGAATCATCCAAATCTAGGTTCACCAAGTCAATAGTTTTGAGGTAACAAACATAAAAGGAATACCGTTGAATTGAGGACCACCTCTTTTTTTGACCGAGGAATAAAAAGGGAAGAGGTAGGTACTCAAATCGACGCGATTTGAATAATTCTTTTTTTAATGGAAGGGTATACCCCGGTCCATTTAAATTTGGTGGAAAAATTCCAACCCTATGTGTAGGAAAACGGGATGATTAATTGTTCACTCACTAACGCGCGTAACTTTTAACATAGTACCTACTCCAATTTTCATAATTCTTTATTTCAAGTAGGTAGTAAAAATAGCCCGTAATTGGTGTTAGACACCCTCATGTATATTAACGATACCATAACAATACAGTCGGAGTTCGGCGGGTCGGGGTCGTGCCTGTCGGCGGCGTCCATGTCCCGGCTGACGGAGAACTTCGGCGCGCGCCTCACGCATCTCACTCTCGCCAACAACAAGTTTACAGCGCTGCAGCAGATACTCACCTCCATTGCTGTAAGTTACACACGCATTACAATCAGCCAACAATATGTTCTGCCGCCCTAACTTAAATATCTTAATACTGCCATTAGACAATTGCGTTAATATTTTGCCTGTCACGATATAACAACTCTTACTTTATTGACACAAAAAGTGTCGTGCTAAAAGTGATTACCACTTTCTTCACCGACTGTACTGTAGTGTAGAAACATTGTACACCGAGGTGTAGAGATCCCTCTATTCGGCTGTTACGAGGATTTCCATAACCGAATGTCTTTTTTTATTGCTATGAACAAGCGTTTGACCACCATCCTGTTAAGCAGCGATGTGGTCTACGATGGAGCACACTTGTTCGGTTGAGTCTGCTAGCAATTGTTAGTAAATGTTTTTACATACCTTTTACAAATCGAACCTAATGTCTAAAACTAGTCTATAATCTAATCATCTTAATATTACATAACACCCTATTTGTTTATGATATATCACCATAAATGAACCGAATCATGTTTTATCATAATAACAGTGAACATTACCAGTCGATCGTTGTTTCCAGGCAAACTGTCCTAACCTAGAAGTGCTGGACATATCAGGCGCGGCGGCCACGTCGCACCCCGCCGCCGTGCCGCTCGAGGCTCTGCAGAAAGGATGCCCTAAAGTGCGTGTTTTTAGAGCAGCCAATGCGCAATTAGTGTTGGCAACCGCTACTAAGACGCAACAGGTACGGTTTTTACTGTGAATTTCCTTATATGTTTTTTGCTAAATAAAAATATGTATAGATATTTATTTATTTTTTGTGTATATTTCGTTTATTCCCAGTAGTCCCTTTATCAGTTGCTTTTTGGAAAAACAAAGTATAGATTTTCCTTCATAAAGAAAGTAGAGGGAATAAACGGTAATTTTGAGGTAACAGCGTGGCTTTAGTGTACTAAGTTTTTTATGAACAGTATTTTTTATTTCATTATCATTTCGTTACTTGCGTTCGTGTGTTCATTACTTCCTCTGAATTAGAAAGTACAGGTACGTTTTCAAAGAGCCTTTGCCTTTCAACCTCGATTTTGGTTTCAGTTTCTCAACAATATAATCATGTCCATTATCACTTATTGCAAACGGTAGGTATTTTGATACATCATATATTGCACTTGTAACTTCATTGACTTTTTGCAAGGAAAACAATATATTTTTTAAACACTGACAAAATTTAGTTTCATTATTCAGAAGTTTTTTGTAGAGCCACACATAGCCTATATTTTATCCTGATTGTCCACGGGTACGGGATAATATGCGGGTGTCATCGCCGGGGAACATCGATTTGCATCATAATTCATCGATTTGAATAACTAATACTTTTTTGGTTCTATTTTTCTTTTCCATAGCTTGGGTTGTCATATGTGTAGAGCGAGTAGATGTAGGATGAGTAAAGATCGCCCGAGAAGAATATAATAGAAGAATATATACATGAACCAGATTGGTGATGCCCTGGCGGAGGGTAGCGCGAAAAATACTCCAAATCGGAGATCATGTTATTCATGACCATGTGAATTTAGATAAAGGGAAAGGGGAATGTCGAGACCGTGACAAATGAATAACTGTAATCCCTGCCTATCCTTTTGGAAGACAGGCGTGAAGTGTATGTACGAGCGGCCTTTATCGGTATGCCAGCCAGATTCAAGTTGCACGAGTTCCTACCGTGCGCGTTTCATTTTCAGAGCACAATCGAAAGTCGAGTGATTATATTGTATGGTTGGTGCAGATGGAGGCGACGGGGTGGGGCGCGCTGGAGGAGCTGTCCATAGCGGGCGAGAGCTGCGGCGGCGAGCGCGTGGCGGTGGGCGAGTACCGCCTCGACGACGACGCGCTCGCCCGCCTCGTGCGCGGCGCCACGCGTCTCCGCCTGCTCGACCTGCGCGGCCTCGCGCGCCTCTCCGGCTCCCAGCTCGTGCGCGTGCCCGCCTGGGACCTGCAACACCTGTTCCTCGGAGGTACTGTGCCCGCACCTCTACACCTCCTGTACTCCCCCCGCCCCTCTCTCCGGCTCCCAGCTCGTGCGCGTGCCCGCCTGGGACCTGCAACACCTGTTCCTCGGAGGTACTGTGCCCGCACCTCTACACCTCCTGTACTCCCCCCGCCCCTCTCTCCGGCTCCCAGCTCGTGCGCGTGCCCGCCTGGGACTTGCAACACCTGTTCCCTCGTACCTCGGAGGTACTGTGCCCGCACCTCTACACCTCCACGCCTTCCAGCTCTCCTGCACCCTCTTCTACAGTGGGGATCCGGGAACTAATTAGAAGAAATAGTTCCCTCATGAGTCTGTAAGCTGACAGTTTGGAAAATCTGCACTTTTGTATGATGTAATCATACATTATTTATTGCTTCCTGTGGTACAATAAGTGTTACCTTATGAAATTATAATTTATTATATTTCTAGTACTACTTTCCCTAGTCACATTGTTTCAGGAATACAATTCAATTTAATTTTCTAATATTAACAACAATATAACAAAGACAACTTTCATACACCAGGTTCCAACGTAACGCGGCAAGACAGCGCGTGCTTAGAGTTAATCTGCGAGAAGTGGTCGCACTCGCTGATCGAGCTGGACCTAGCCTGGGCCTCGGCCGCCAGGGCGCTGGACGACGCCGTGGCGACACTAGCCGAAGCCAGCGACAGCAAGCTGAGGTTTGTTACTTATACCAAAAAAAAAATTAACTGCATATTCCCCAGTTCCTTGAAGCTCTTGTGATTGGCTAAACAACCCCTACAGGCGAACATTTATCAACTGATTTGTTTTATGCCTAATTAACGTGGGTATTGGAATGACAATGCGTGTTGTTTGTAGGACACTGAACCTGTGCGGGTCGTCAGTGTCGCTGGAGCCGGTGAAGAAGGTGGTGCTGCGGTGCGGCGCGCTGGAGTCCCTGAACCTGAGCTCGTGCCGCGGCCTGCCGCGCGGCATGAAGCGACTGCTGGCCGGCCGCGAGCTGCACGACCTCAAGCTCTCCTTCCGCGCCCAGGCCGCGCCCCGCAAGCCCGCCTCGCCCCCCGCCTCGCCGCCCTCCACGTCGCCCCAAGCCTCGCCGCCCGCCGTCCGCGCCTCCACGCCCGTCTTCCAGGAGCCCAAGAGCGTTCCCTCCGACTCTAAGCACTCCGACGTCTCCAAAACTTCCCCGGACGCCAAGTCCGACGTTTCCAGCAAAGACGCCAACGACAGCTTACAGTCGCCGTCGACGCCCAAGCTGCTCAGTCCCGTCGTGCAGTCCAAGCCGGACTCCTCGTCCACTCCGAGGTCGGAGTGCTCCAAGACGGACCCGGGCAGTCCTCACTTCAGCCCGGCCTCCAAACCCGACAGTCAAGTACAAAACAGCCCGGACCTGCCCCCGGAGTCGGTCCGAAGCAACAGTTCCTGGAGTTTGGGACAGTTCAAAACGACACCGACGCACAACAAGTCGGAGGCGAGTCCGCTCAACAGAATGGACACGCACTACAAAATTCGACAATCGAAGACGGTCGAGCAGTGCAGTCCCACGACCTCGCAGGAGAACCGGCCGAGTCCCGAGAACTATCCGATAAAGCAGGACTTGAAGAGCTCCAACAGTTACTACGGCGGGTACAGTCCCATGACGCGGCAGGAGTTCGCGTCGCAACGCAGCCCGTACTCGGCACAGCCCAGTCCCTACTCGGCGCAGCCAAGCCCCTACTCCGCGCAGCCGAGCCCCTACTCGCCGGCGCCCAGCCCGTACTCGGCGCAGCCCAGCCCCGACACCAGCCAGGTGGGCAAGCCGGAGCTGCAGAAGCCGGTGTCGTGGAACACGGGCGGCTACAGCCCGATGCCGGCCAAGGCGCCGCCGGGGCCGGGCGGGGGCGGGGGCGGGGGCGGGAGCGGAGGCGGGGCAGGTGGTGCGGGGCAAGGGGCGGGGTGCGCGCCGCCGCCGCCGCCGGGCGGGTGGGGCGCGCTGGAGGCGTGGGGCTACGAGCGGCCGCCGCCGCCGCCGCCGGCCTGGCCGGGGCTGGAGCCGGAGCCGTGGCCGCTGCCGCACTTCCAGCCGCACTTCGCCGACAGCGAGCTCGCCGGCTTCATCGAGGAGTTCGCTGACACGTCGCGCCTCAACTGACCCGGCCCCGCGACCTCCTCTGTACATTCTGTAACATAAGTAATAAAGCTAGACGTAACACATTCTAAGATTACGCGTTTTACGGCTAACGTAACGTAGGATAACACGATAAATGTTAGATAATATTACGCGTCTAATTGACAACTTTTCAACTATCGTTCGTGTTTGTCGCGCGGCGCGAGCTGCGCGTGTGCGCGCGTTTCGTATGGGACCTAAGATTCTACTGATGACAAATAGACGAATATACCTTTATCGATATCTCCTAGAGCCGTCACAATAAGTACAATGAATGCCTTACAGTTTTCCATGATACTATAGACCCGACCCTATGACAATCTTTCCCTGTTAATCCTCCTCCCTATCTTTTGATTCATCATAGATTTATAAGAGTTAGTTTATATGTATAGTTTGAAATGTTGTCAATTTTAGATTAATATGATGAAGTTTGTTCATGAACTCCAATGTTAATTTGGATGCCAAATCTTTCATTATCAAATTAGCAATTGTGACGAACCGAATGTTGTTTGTTGTTATAAAGTAATATAAGATATTATATCTGTCTATGCCTAATTATTAGAAATCTCACCTTGCGGCGCGTACATTTCTGATTTTGATGTAAAGCATTACAGGAATTTTGATGGATCTGATTGGCAGCATTTTGTTCTGCAGCAGCTAAAACCGAAAAATACATTCCTATATTTCTGTTCGCCACTTAATAGGAATCACCACTTTATTCGTTTGTGACGTGTCTTGACAAGTAATAAAAGTGTTTATGAAATAGTAATTTGTGTCAGGCGAAAACTGCAACAAAAAGGTGTATTAGCAATAATTATTTATTTTAGTGTAGAAATTTATTTGAAAACTTTTATATTTTTATTTCGGCGTAGGCACTCTTGCGTCAGAGTGTAACTAATGAAATTATAAGCAATAACGCTGAGGAAGAACAGACAGGTTATAGTAGAGGCTGTGCGCAAAGCTTACGTTACCTTTCGGAACAATTCATGCACGGTCATCTAATAGCAAACTGTATAGGTACGCAGGTACTTTATCAGCAGCAGAATTGGAAAGTTTCTAAGATAAACAGATTGCCGTTCTATTGTATACCTGATAGAACAATGGTTGTCGCCTGAACATCGTGATCTTAATAAAATATTATGTGAAGTAATAAATTGGACTGAAATAAAAAGGATTATTAATTTTAGGAAAATTCAGTAGATTCAAGTTTGGTAAAAAACTTTGAATAAAGTAGATAAAATTTCATTTAGTGAAGAAACCACAGCTTTTTGTTGCAAGTTGTTAAGAAATGTAAAAATAATAAAATGTTTCTATGTACCTACATAATATAATTTTAATAAATCGCTTTAGTAGTATTTATAAATTGAATCATGTTGCGATTTTTGTAACGATATACATTTTTTTTACTTTTATAATTAATCATTTGCCAATAATATTTTTGCACAGTCCCATTGGAGTAGATAATTATGCCGAATTCAAGTACGTTGCCATTGCTGAATCAAATCACATTAGCTAAAGAAAGAAGGCCGAGTACAAACTGCTTTTTTTTAAATGAAATGATTCCGTGAATTGTGTCACTCAATGAAATCAAAATCATCACCAAATATTGTTTCCAATATTCATTAGCCTTAATAATGCCTAATGTTTAAAGATGATATTTTATAAAGAAAAGTTTTATTAACTTATTATACGAAAAATATAAAATACCTACTATACATAGAATGTATAATATATAAGATTAGGTAAAAATAACTTATCGTGTATCATAAATAGTTTGTAAAAAGTTGACTAATATTGTTTACGCATAAGTTCTGTTATGTAGAGATTTTTGTTTGTAATATTGTTAAAGATTACGGCATGGACATCACATGGTTGCTCCAATTTTTATATAATCTAACCAACAAAATATCGATGTGGTTGTACATTTACATTTTAATAGAATGTACCTACTCTATTTATTAAATTTTCTTTTGTTGAAATCCAATAATGATTTTTATTACAATAAAAACTAGCCAACTGGGCAGTTGAGTCGATATAATTTTGCCAATTATCCGGGATCTATCCATACATTTGGTGCGGTGACGGCGAATGGAACATGTGTCTTCGCAGCCGGGAAACTTGTTCCCGTCGTGGGGGTCGCGGCGAAGCGACCAAGGGAACTTTCCAGAGGACGGACAGCATCGCTCTCTGTGAGTTAATCCCTAACACCACTGCGATAGCCAATTCGCCTGCTAAGCGTGGCGATTATTGGCAATTACACAACAAATGATCTTGGAAATCATTGGAGAAGGCCCTCGTCCAGCAGTGGACGTCTTGTGGTCTCATCATTATCAGAATGATGATAATCCATACTGGCGAAATTGAGATCGCTCTTAGACAGCTCAAAAACGGAAAAGCTCCAGGAGAGGATGGCGTTACAACAGAACTATTAAAGGCTGGAGGTAAACCGATATTGAGGGAGCTCCAAAAGCTTTTTAACTCTGTCCTCTTCGAAGGAAGAACTCCGGAGGCGTGGAGTAGAAGTGTGGTCGTCCTGTTCTTCAAAAAGGGAGACAAAACCCTGTTGAAAAACTATCGACCCATTTCTCTTCTAAGCCACGTCTACAAGCTGTTCTCAAGAGTGATCACAAACCGTCTTGCGCGAAGACTCGACGAATTTCAACCTCCGAAGCAGGCTGGATTTCGGAGCGGTTATGGCACCATAGACCACATCCACACAGTGCGGCAGATCATAGAGAAAACTGAAGATATAACCTGCCCCTGTGTCTAGCATTCGTGGACTATGAGAAGGCCTTTGACTCGGTTGAGATCTGGTCGGTTCTGGAGTCTCTGCAGCGTTGCCAAGTTGACTGGCGATACATCCAAGTGATAAGATGCCTCTACGAGGCTGCCACCATGTCCGTCCAAGTACAAAATCAGCAGACACCTCCCATACCATTGCATCGAGGAGTGAGACAAGGGGATGTTATTTCCCCGAAATTGTTCACAAATGCAATGGAGGATATGTTCAAGACGCTGCATTGGAAAGGACCTGGCATCAACATCAATGGCGAACACATCTCTCACTTGCGATTTGCAGACGACATCGTCATCATGGCAGAAACACTGCAGGACCTTCAACTGATGCTGAATGACCTAGCTGATTCTTCTCTACGGATCGGCCTACGGATGAACTTGGATAAAACCAAGGTCATGTTCAATGAACATGTTCTACCGGAACCGATTTCAGTACACGGCACCGTTCTCGAAGTTGTTAAAAATACGTATACCTTGGGCAGACATTGCAGTTGGGTAGAAACAACTTCGAGGACGAGGTAAACAGAAGAATCCAGCTGGGTTGGGCAGCATTTGGGAAGTTACGTCGAGTCTTAACATCAGCGATCCCACAGTGCCTGAAGACAAAGATCTTCAATCAGTGTGTCCTACCTGTAATGACATACGGAGCTGAGACGTGGACACTGACGGCACGGCTGGCCCACAAGCTCAAAGTCGGACAGCGTGCTATGGAAAGGGCTATGCTCGGCGTTTCTCTGAAGGATCGAATCAGAAATGAAATGATCCGACAGAGAACCAAAGTCATCGACATAGCTCATCGTTTTAGCAAGCTTACTAATAATTACTATGTACTGGAATGGCAGAGAGGAAGATAATTATTTAAAGCAATTAAAACTAGTGCTACGGTATATATACAATAAATACAAAACACACAATATAATAATAGGGGGTGATTTTAATACTAGCATGTTAAAAAATAAAAAAGGTTTCTTTTATCTAATGGCTGAAAATAACTACACACAGCACATAAAAAAACCAACTCGGCGTGAAAATTGCATAGATTTAATATTTACAAACTTTACCACAAATTATTTAACCACCTCTGTTGAAGATTTTGGCTTATCTGACCACAAGGGCGTCATAATATCTCTCAGCTTGTCGAGATGTGAAAACCCACTAGTATGGTATGTAGAAAAGCGTATATTTAACGAAACCAATACAAATAAATTTAAACAAAAATTAAGAAATATAAATTGGCAAAACATAATACATAAAAATAAAAATTTGAATGAAAATTACAACTTTTTCATAGAAACATTAAAAAAAATTCTAAATGAATGCATACCTAAGGTTAAAGTTAAACTAAGACAAAATTACAAAAAACATTGGCTTACTCCTGGATTAAAAATATCTTGTAGACATAAAAGACTTCTAAAAGCATTAACTCACAATTCAAATAGCGACATATTAAAAAACCATTATCTAAAATATGAAAAAACCTTAAAAACTGCAATAGCCACATCAAAAAGACTTGAGTACATTTGGAAACTTAACAAAGCAAGAAACAAAACCAAGGCCATGTGGAGTATAATAAATGAGCGAACTAATAAAATACGAAAAAGGGAGAAACGTAATTTGACTCTAAAAACTAATAATACCTTAACTACTAACCCCGCTCAGATAGCAAACATCTTCAACAATCACTTCGCATCCATCGGTGAAATAAATGAACCTTCGCTCAATAAAACGCCACATAACTACAGCCCGGCTAGTTCAGTTAGTGAGAACTCTATCTACCTAACCCCGGTAACATGTCGAGAAACATACAACTTAATTCGGAAATTAAAAAATAAATTTAGTCACGGTATCGATGAATTCCCACCCAACTTAATTAGAGAATGCGCTGATGAACTATCGTATCCTTTGATGAAACTTATCAACCAATCTTTTGAAGAAGGCTCCTTTCCTGACTCACTTAAAGAATCTATAGTCAAACCAATTTACAAAACAGATGATAAAACCGATCCAAACAAATACCGCCCAATTGCAATCCTACCAACTTTCTCAAAAATATTTGAGCGTGCTATGAGTAATAGAGTATATGACTTCTGTGAGAAATTTAATGTTCTTAATGATAGCCAATATGGCTTCAGGAAAAATAGGTCAACTGTTCTAGCTGTATGTAAATTTGTACAAGAAATCGTAACTATAAACGATAATAGGGAATACGCAATAGGAATATTAGTAGATTTAACAAAAGCTTATGATAAAGTCCAATATAATATACTTCTTAACAAATTATATAACGTCGGTATACGAGGAAATAGCTATGAATGGTTTAAATCATATTTAAGTAATAGAACACAAACAGTAGCAATAGAATACTTTAACAAAGAGACAAAAAACATCGAAGAACATAGATCTGAATCTAAATTAATGAAAGCTTCAATTCCGCAAGGCAGCGTAACTGGGTGCCTCCTTTTTTTATTGTACATCAATGATCTCCCGAAAATAATAAAAGAGAAATGCACGCTGTTTGCGGATGATATCTCTATTCTAACAAAATGCAAAAATGCGTCTAACCTATCACAAACACTCACAACAATATTGGATCCAATTACAGTTTGGTTAAACGAACACAACTTACAGATAAACTATTCGAAAACAAAAATTATGATATACCATCCGTACCAGAAACAACACCTAGACTTTAAATATCAATACAAAGATCAGGAATTAGAAATAGCAAACGAGTTTACTCTACTAGGAATTAATTTAGACAAGCACTTAAATTGGAAACACCATGTACAAAAACTATCAGGGAAAATAAACAAATTTATTTATGCACTAAATGAAATTAAAAGAACCACTAACTTTAAAACAGCGTTATCAACATATTATGCATATGCCTATTCGTGGTTAAGTTATGGCATAATTCTTTGGGGCAATAGCACCGAATCACCATCAGTATTTATTCTTCAAAAAAAGTTAATAAGAATATTAGTAAACATCAAACAGACAGACAGCTGCAAACCACATTTCATTAAACACCAAATACTAACCCTTACTTCATTATATATCTTCGAACTGTGTAGCTTTACAAAAAAGAACCCTGAGTTATTTACCAAAAGAGTTGATCTACCTAAAAAATATATATCACGCTATAAAAATAAACTAGTCCTTCCCACCTCAAATCTGAAACTACACTCATCAAGTCCGCTAGTTATGGCCATAAAGGTATATAATAATCTACCAAAAAGCTTAATTGATGAACGTAATAACACAACCTTCCTAAGAGAACTAAAAAAACTACTTATAAAAAAAGCTTATTATAGTCTAGATGAATTCTTAAACGATAAACTATAAATATTTAATATACCTACATTCCTTCATAATAAATTACATTACACATATTATTATATTAACAAATTACACATATACACCTACACATTAGTTAAAACTATCAAATCTATCGAAATATTATACCTAATAATATGTACAGGTAGGTATAAGTCCTATCTTCCCCTCTCCAGTGCCAACTTTTGCTGTGCCCAACAGGGTCCACAATGTATTATGTACTTATCTTTGTGAAACACCTTATTATACCATTGTGGAACGCAATTTAAATAAATAAATAAAGCTGAAGTGGCAGTGGGCCGGCCATATTTGCCGTAGAACCGATGACCGTTGGGGAAAACGAGTTCTCGAGTGGAGACCGCGTCTCGGCAAACGGAGTGTAGGACGCCCTCAGGAAAGGGGGACTGATGATATACGCAAGAGGGCTGGCAGAAGCTGGATGCGAGAAGCCGAAAACAGATCACAGTGGCGTGAAATTGGAGAGGCCTATGTCCAGCAGTGGACAAGTATGGGCTGATGATGATGATGATAATCCCTACTTCTTTCCCTAAGAAAGGACGAAAAGATATTTACGGAAGAGGTGACTATTGTTCTGGACTCGTCGGTAGCACACATTCAAACATTTACCAAATCAAACCGATCTAAACCAAGGCAATAATGTAATAAATAATTGATTGATTTGGATGATGCAACATGTATCAGAATTATGTTAGTCCATTCATCGTATATCGGTAGCAATATCAGTTCCGAAGTATTCCTATAGGTGTAATACTATGTATGTATGTTCATGTATTTCTAATTACTGCGTTTACACACATCCTTAGTAAGTTATGTATAGCCAAGAAGATACTATACAACGTTACCGAAGGAAACTCACTCATCCCGTAATATCCAAAAATTTATTTATTTAATGTTGTATAGAATTTTTATAGAATTTTTTTTTCTTTTTTTTTTTTAATTGTATAGAAATACCTTCATTGGCACCTCTTTTATTACGTTCCAGCCTTGGACGTAAAAATATAATGGCAACTAGATGTATTCCAACATATGGAGTAAGGTGACTTACGAGATTGTTTCACGAGCTCTATTTAGATAGAACGATGCCAATAATACGTTACAGAATGAAATAGTTCTATCCAGAAATAAATTATTCCAGCTTCCATACATTTAGTAGGTGCATAGCCTTCATGCATTTTTTTCTTTAGGGTTTCTTAAAAGACCGGGTGCACGAGAGGACAACTTAGATAAACTACAAATTCATATAAGCTATAGCGGTGATAACAGCGATGCTACGAAACGGTCATAGAGATACTGCAGATAGAGCTATCAAATGTAGGACGCCACTTCGAACAATATTAGAAGTGTTAAAAAACTAAGAATTCTTACTGAAAGTAATTTATGGGAATAAAAAATTGTGTGTTTTTCATTTACATAATTTCACGATAACCACGACTGTTTTTCCTTTTATAAGTATTTGTTTACGCCTGTCTTCATATAGTGTTAGGATGCTTTAGCCACGAACCAAAAGACCCACATGGTCATCAAGGTTAATATAGGATGATAATCCCCGGTTGCACGCCTTGCCTTCACCTCGCTTAGGCACAGCCCTCGATGACGGCTCGTTAAGGGTAGCAGTCGGTTGCGGCTTGGGTGAAATATGTACGATGTTCAGCGGTGTAGGTGTGGAGCGGTGGTCGATGTTCTTGGCCACCACGGCCTAACTGCGCTAAGTCAGTAGGTCGATTTCCAAGGCACTACATGCTCAACGTTGTGCTCCGTCGCGCACTTGTATCAGCGGGTGTACCTTGCATCTTGGTGCCCTCTGGTTTGTACAGAACAGACGGCAAGCGTCCTGATGGACTTACGCTCTTCCCGTGGGAACGTGGCCGCTGCTTGGTGTGAGATGCCACGTGTGTAAGCACGTTTGCGGCTTCTCACTTGCCAAGGGCCACTACTACTAGAGCCCCCCGTGCGGCGGTGGAGTGGGCAGCTGCGCAAAAGCATACCAAATACTCGGATCTAAAAGAGACATCTGTTTGTGCCTTTTGCGCTGGAGGTGAGCGGAGCATGGTGTGGCGAGGCGTGGGATTTTGTGCGGTGCATAGGTCGTCGCTTGAGGGATTTGAATCGGACTCATGCTCGGTTTTGTATTTGGTTCTAAGAATCTCCATAGCCATCCAGAGGGGTAATGCTGCTCGTGTGTTGGGCACTTTCGAAAAGGGAACATGTGACTTTTAAGAAAATGAAAATATCATTGTTCTAGACTTTAATGTGATTTAGTATCACATCATCAGCCACATAACGTCCACTGCTGGACGAGGGCCTCCCCCAATGAGATCCGTCATTTGGGGTGAAATGCCAGTAATCGCCACGCTTGGCAGCGGGTTGGCGATCGCAGTGGTGTTGTGGTTTAACTCACAGAGAGCGCTGCTGCCCGTTCTCTGGAGAGCTCCCTCGGTCGCCTCTTACGACCCCATGACGGGAAAAGTTGGGCTGGGGTGGTGACACATGTATTCTATTCGCCGTCACCACACGGCTATGTATACCAAATGTTTAATAATTGAAATGTATATTGAATTGCATATTAAAATGTTTAGTTCTGAATAGATAATCCATGAATATTATAAATGTTAATTTAACTCTGTCTGTCTGTTTCTTTTACACGCCAAAACTACGTAACCGATTTACATGAAATTTGGTATACTGCGCGTAAAAGGACCCCGAGCAATATTCTTAGAAACGTTGTTGGGAATATTTTTTTTTTTAATTTCCCCACGTAGTCTCCATAGTTAAAGTTGTTCATATTGACGAGACCAACGTTTCTATGACCATTGTTCCGGGTCGTTTCACACTCTGTATAATTTAGAGCTTGAGAAAGGACATAAGCTTATTAATAATGTATATTGGCTAAACAATGTTTGCCGGGTCAGCTAGTATTAAATTAAAAATAAATACACCGATTACATAATCTTTCTCATAGTATATTTAAGCATATTAACAACATATAATTTGTTTTACAAAACACAACAAACCTCGTCTATACATTATATAACAGTCATTATTATTTATTTTTATCTGTGCAGTGTTTTAAACAAAATAATAGCTCATAACAAAATAGTAATCAACATATACGTACAGGTAAACCGTGTGGAAATATTATGTTACGAATAAACTTTTCTGCACCTAGAACTTTTCGATGCGAATGTACCTGTGTACATTGACACGTTCCTTGACAGTTATAAAAATAAAACTTTAAATCTGTCTTTTTAGGGAAAAAGACAGACGTGGACAGGGGTCCACGAAAGGGTTTATTAACTGACATTTAAACCAAAGTAACTGCTACAAATTTGTGGATAAAAATTACAAGTCACATTCGATAACAAGTTCGGAATAACTGAAAATAGGTATTAATGCAGTGTTTAAATGCATACAATTAAGGAATCGTTTAAGAAAAGTATATGTCTTGAAAATACATCACTCAATCCACCCTATCACACGCATCCACATTGATTTCACAATAGGCAATTACCTAAACTATAAAGCACGGTTTACGAGGTATTTTTCTCAGTCGTAAGTACTGATTTATCTCATTAATAAGGCAGGTGAGGAGTGAAAAGTTACATTTCTATTTAGAATAATTTGTTACATTTGGTGTGTTCATAACTTCCTAGGGCTCGTATTTTGGTCTACATTCAAGCAGAGATCACTGCTCGTATATCGTTTGTTTCGCTGTATTCGTATTTGTGTGAATGAGACAAACTATGCTTTAGCGACCTTTGAGAACTGAATAATGTATCAGAATACGGGCCAAGGAGCGGTAGGTGACAGTAATTATAGTGTGTACGTATATTTTTGATCAACAATACATGTGGTGCATATTGGTGTTTCAGTTACACAGAAGTCTAGTCAACATGAATGGAACAGGTTCCTCAAGTATTTATCTGTAATTTTTTTCATACAAATTTCTTACAAAAATGTACATAGTAGTTTTTATTTTATTTTACTGCAGTATGTCCAAAGGTACACTTGTGGTGCAACATAGATCTGACACCTATTTTTTAGCCTGTTTATTTATTGATTTTTTTTTCCATATTGTATACACATAGTACGAGTCTTTGAAATGATTATAAGAACAATTAGTTCGTCTTTTTAGAGATTCTTTATTCGACGTGGATTAAAGCAGGTTTGTTTCAACAACTTCGGCTTTAACTTTAATGGGGTAGGAAAATTAAGTACTAACGGCGCTAGTATCGGGTGTGCTAAAACACGTGATATGTAGAGAACTTGCCAGTCGCTGGATTGTTATACAGTTGAGGCGTTAGTTGAACAGTTACATAATATATTGTGCATTCGAATAATACAATTATTACTATAAGTAGTCCACTTAGGGAATTACTTTCGGCTCTTTAAATTATTTTATCGGTTTTAACCCTTAATTCCATAATGTTTGACATGTACTGTCATTTTTAAACTTATAAGTGTTTCGCTCAGCAAGTACTTTACTGTATTCAGCTGAAATAAATACGGTTTCCTTTGGTGCCCCAGACTTAGTTACTCATTGATTATACCTATAATATGGAGTGTGTGTTAGTAGGTACATTTCAGTAGTATGCATTTTTAAGTAAATAAATTTTCTTTGAATTCCTAACACAATCAATTGATTATGAATAACTTGATATAAAATACAAGAGAATGTATCAAATTCTCTCAATTTAGTCAGATTCGTTGTTACGAAGCTAAATTATAACAGTTGTAGGACCAACGACAAATCCTGAATGAATATAAAGTCTCGTACTTTTTTATTCTTTATAAAACATTTAACTACTAGGTATTTATTTTATATTGTTATTCAGCATTCACGCTTCAAAAGCTCCATGTCGTATTACAAGAGGCAAATTTAAAACGTTGGCGAAACTCGAGCAAGACACTCAGTCCTTAATACCAAACAACTTTCCCCAAGGAGCCTTTGTCAAAAATGAGAAAATAATTTAAAGAAAAAAGAACCGTCTTCAACCAATAAATTTAATATATACATATATATGGTTTTCTCACGGATGTCATTGTCGGAACTGAACCAAATTTAAATAAACCAAACGGAAAGCACCAGTTCAAATAAAAAAAACATCAAAATCGTTTCACCCAGGTGAAATGTCTGAGGTATAAACATAAAAAACAAATACAGACGAATTGAGAACCTCCTCATTTTTTGAAGTCCGTTAAAAATATATCTCTTCATATTAAGTGGCAATCAGCTGATCGCTATGAAGATTTGATTTCTTTTTCGTTCGACGTAGTGTTCCTTGGGGAAAGTTCTTTAGTATCATGGGCTTTTGGAATTTTTTCGAATATCGCCAAAGTATTTGATTTATACCTAGCTTAGGCCAGTTTGTCCATTGAGACCTGCACAGTGTAGTAGCATTTTTATAACTTTGTGGCTAGTAATCTGAAACGTGAACCGAGCACTATTCAGGTACATTTTTTGCTTTGTCCGGCTCTTGAAAAAGAGACAAATGCGCCTCAAGCATTCGTATTAAATTAATTTATTTATCTTGCAGATTGTGAGAGTGATTTAGAATACCACGGTAAGTATATGAGATATTCTTAGCAGTATAAATAACCTGGATACAAAAGTGTGTTTATATAAAATCCTATTAGCGGAGTGCTAACCCCTCATTGTGAGATGAGTGTAGTTATAGAAGTAAGTAATAAAAGCTACCTCCGTCTAATCCTTAGTAGAATAGTAGGCGTGACTCATATGTTCATATAAACATTAATTAATATCATAACATGCTATTTTATGTTATAAAATATAAATGATTATGGGAATGTAGATAGTATATATATATACAAATTTATAACAACTTGACACTAGTGAATACAAATGCGACATAACTGCATACTGCTTCCTATTTCCTTGTATACGGACACAATAATTATTGGTATCCAAATATAAGGTATTTTTTTCAATTGCTGGATTACTAAGAATTTAATACAATCTGACAAGACTCTATGAACAAATACGTAAATAACTCAACTATTTAAAAATAAAAAAAAGTATTAAGGCCGATTACACTTTATAAGTACCTATTAAAATGTGTAATTGCTGCAGATGTCTCGAGTTGTGTAAACTATAACGTTTTATTATTATTATTCTACATGGAAAATAATGGGGGACAGATAATTGTTTTATATGAGTAATTCTATTTTAAAACTGCCACGAAAGAGCGTGTCTGAAGATGGACAAACATCTTTCGTTTCCCATTATCTGTGACATAATGGTTTTTTTTTTAGAAATTTCCTCATTTTGCGCTCGTATTTACGAGAAAATGGAGCCGTCTAAATGGGCCTTAACGGTCCTGCAGTAACTTGAGTCAACAAGCAATTGTACAACACTAATGTCGAATTATTACTTTGTTAACGATATAATTATGTAGGTACACTGAATACCAAGTTAGTGAAGTTATACACTTGTGCCTATAAAACTAGAGACTGTCATAAGCACAATAGTCAAAGTTCTCCGCTTCGGGTACTAATAAACTTGTTGAGGATTCCTCTTCTCGCTCTTACTCTTCTTATGCTTGTTTTTTTTCTCTTTCTTCTCAGATTCACCGTAGTCGCTCTTTTCTTTGTCCTTTGACTTCTTTTTCTTGTGCTTCTTTTCGGTCTATAACATTAAAAAATAGGGTTAAATGATACATTATTAAAAAAACTTTTGAACGATTGCATGAGTTTACTCGCTTTAATCGCTGGCATACAGCACGAAGAACACATAAAGATTGTTAACGACTGAAGACCCGACGAGGATCCGACGCGAAGTCTCCGTGGGGGGTGACGGGAGCGTGGGCAATAAAACAGGGATGGACAAAGATAGTTTGTACGGAGTCAAGAAATCGTGTGCGTTGAAAAAGAGGCAAAAGCGAGTAGACGCGCTCGTCTCCATAGAATGGCCCGTTAGGCAGGTAGGTGGGCTTCTACCTGACTAATTATTAAACAAAATACATTAAATTTCACACTGCAAAGCGTAAATGGGTAAGTATACTCGCGTCGTTCTAAGTCAATTTTAACGTTTCCTTTGTTCCCAATATTAGGATCCATGTTTGTCATTGTACACGGCATTAAAGGTGGACGGATCTGACCCATGCCATATTAGATTTTTAGGGACGACGCAAGATTTGTTGAAGAGTGTCATTATCGAATTATTGGACAATATTATTATCATGTGAGTCTAAGCAGGTAGGTAGTACATGGGGCCTGAAAAGACATTTTTAGGGGTTGGGTTGAAGTCACTAGACGGAGTTGTTGTCAGTAGAAGACACTACCTTATCGCTACTGGGACGGAATATCCACGATTATCGCCTAATCAACAAAAAAAAAGTAGTATCTACATACTTTCTCGCTTGTTTCTTTAACTGAAGCATCGGGATCTTCAGTACCTGAAACAGAAAATCACATTGTAATTAATAACGTCATTTCATGTGGTATATGTTCATAAATAACCGTGTGGTGACGGCGAGAAGATGTGTCACCACCCAGCCTAACTTGTCCCGTGGTGGGGTTCTGTGTACGCGACCGAGGGAACTTTCCAGTGGACGGGTAGCAACGCAACACCACTGCAATCTCCTCCCCAACATACGTACATACATACACTTCACGCCTGTCTCCTAGAGGGGTAGGCAGAGACAACAGATCTCCATCGCCTCCCCAAATGATCGTGAAAATCATCACCCTCGTCCAGCAGTGGACGTCATGTGGCTGATGATGATGCTCATAAATATGTTTTTACTAGCTTTCCGCCCGCGGCTTCGCCCGCGTGGACTTCGGTTATATTGCGGTATAAAGGAATATTTTTGTTTTCCCTTGGGAATATAATATTTTTCCGGAATAAAAAGTACCCTATATTATTTAAACCGAACTATACGTCTGGAAAGCAATCAGTTCAGTAGTTACGGCGTGAAAGCGGACAAAACTCACTTTCCCATTTATAACATTAGTAAGATGAACATCATCTGTCAGATTTATGTAAAAAAAAAACCAACTAACCCTCAGGAGACCTCCTGGCGCTGGTGTCGCGAGCCCACAGCGGTAGATCAGATTCTTCAGGCTCCAAAATATCGCTGACTTTGTTCGAGTCGCGTATAATATTCAAGTTACTCTTGAAGCGGTCCCTGATAATGTCTTCGTCGCGTTTCTGGCTGTAGTAACTCGGCGTTTTCTGTGGTGATTCGATGTCGAGATCGTCCTGGTCGATTGCCACCATCGGATTAGCCGCGTTGCCGTCGTCGCTGGGAAATAAAAATTTGGAATAGGTATATGTCAATAGAAAAATAGTAATATGTCAATAGCACTAATTCGATACAAATCCAAACCGACAGACAAGAGCGAGTCGGACTCGCCAATGAAGGGTTCTTTAGCAGCACTAGCAGCAGGTAGGTAACATAGTAATATACAAGTTTTTGTAGTTCGTTGTAAGTTTGATCGACGTGTTATCTACTATATAATAAATTAGGTAAGTAATTTGATTTATGACTTTTAAAAACAAAACTAGATCTCAGGAACAGGCTAGATCTCGTAGTTTGTATAGTACACATCATATATTTTTTTCAGTGTTATCATGCTCATATTTTAGAAGTTACGGGGGGGGGACACACACACACACACACATTATACCACTTTGGAAGAGTCTCTCGCGCGAACTATTCAGTTTAGAAAAAAAAATGATATAAGAAACATCAACATAATTTTCAAATACCTATTGATAGATACCCCACACGTATAGGTTCCACGAAAACCAAAAATTTTGGATATTTTTCTGATTTTACATATTTTAAAATCTTAATGCGGTTTACAGAATACATCTACGCACCAAATTTCAATAATGTAACTCT
>SJJU01029805.1:0-12541 GCA_012932125.1 Conopomorpha cramerella | reverse complement strand
TTCGTTTTAATTCCTATCTGGTTTCTTTTGTACCCTCCGACTGTAGGTAATATAATTCGCTTCACAAAGTGCAAAAAATAATAATTTTAAAGACTTCCAACAATATTTACGACTCCTGATTTCTCATTACGATCAAACCACGGCTCTCACTGTTTATCCAGTCTTTTCCCTTATACGTATTTAACTGAAATCAAATATTTTTCTTTGAGTAATAATTTTTGCTATTGAGCACGTAATTTATTTACATACCTTTACAAAAAATACACATCCATTACAAACATACATCCTGTACGATCAATCTGAAAAAACATTGTAAAGAGCTTACGTCGTACAAGGAAAAGGTTGTCGCCTTTTTTCAACTACTTGACGTGAAATTTCCTTTACAAAGAAACACCATTTATTATATTATTGCAATGTTATTTATATCCCCTGCTCCGTACAAATGGCGTTCCCTTTACTTCCGCTCCAAGTCATTTGTCTAATGTCGGTGTGACGTGAGTGATCTGTTTTACCAATCACTGAATAAAAAATGCAACAAGAAAACGATTTGCGTTGAAAAACTGCGGCGACTTTTAATTTGGTACATGATTTAGAAATAACTAGTGTTGGCTGTAGGCTCATTTTCCATACCCACGTTCTTTTTGTATATATTTGAATATGACATAAGTTGTGTTATTTTTCTTGGTGTTTGGTTTTTAGTTTTATCTTTCTATTTTTATTCCTTTACTCTAATGTCTCAATATATCTTTTCGATACCAATGTCTTATCTTTAATTTCGGCGGTGGACCTGTGACCCTAACAACTAGCTTTCCGCTCGCGGCTTCGCCCGCGCGGACTTCGGTTATATTGCGGTATAAAGGACAACTGTAAGAAAACTTATCATTCCTACGGGAAAATCTAAGTTTCCCTCGGGAATATCAATTTTTTCCGGGATAAAAAGTACCCTATTATTTAATCCGGACTTCTGACTTTATGTATGCAAAATTTCAAAGCAATCGGTTCAGTAGTTACGGCGTGAAAGCGGAACAAAAAAACTCACTTTCTGATTTATAATATTAGTAAGTAAGTAAGGATAAGGATAACTTGATGTTATAGTTTCTATTAAGTTGATGTTATAGTTTCTGCAGGCCCATAGTGTACTTAGTGCATTACGAAATAAAATTTCTATCGGCGTGCCCATATTATTATGAGGTTTCTAAAAAACTATCTTGGAAGACCACATCGCTGCTTAACATCAGGCAGGATGGTGGTCAAACGTTTGTTCATTGTGTTTTAAAAAACTATCTATCAAAGGTATTGGGAACAAAAGAGGTCTAACTATGTTATTCCTATGAAAAACTGCTATTAACACCACAAGACACAGCTGACACTTAATGACGCAATGGACACTTAATCAATATTAACGACTTTTGCTACTAATATAATTTACATGTATTTTATGCAAATAAATGAAAAAAAAGATAATGTGCAAAAAGAACTGCCCTAGTCTCAGTAAGACTTGAAAACGGCTTGACCGATTTGGCCAATTTGATATTGAATGATCTGTGGAAGTCCAGAGAAGGTAAAAAAAGTTTATAGATAAGAAAATGCTCGAAATTTCAATAAAAAAAAATTATTTTGTTTTCCCATTTTTGTGTGCCCCGTCGTTAAGACAGGACAACGTCTATGGTACACTATAAAATGAGTGTAATGTAATTATTTGCTCAACAAAAAAGACACGCCTTTTCATTTCAAGATTATCCCAATTGCTATGCTTGGAGTGTTCAAGGATTAACTAATCGTGGATATGTTAAGTCCTACCCTCCAGGCGTTATGAACGTGCGTTTATTAATATTACGTTACTAGTACATTAATATTGGTTGCGATACCTGTTACATACAATGTATATATAAACTTATTTTATAATATGACAGAACATTAGGATTTTCTTTTTACCAGTCACTCCGAATCCTTAAAATCAAAAAACTAGAACAGTAAGAGATGCTATCTGTTAGTACAATCGACAAAACTAACTCTTTGAATAAAAAACGTAACCCTTCGTTTTATTTAACATTTAGATAAATTTTTTTTTATTCACTATGAACAAGCGTTTGACCACCATTCTGCCTGATGTTTATATTATTTTAAATCAATATTTTAATAAATATTGTTGTTTATAGTAGAACCGACAGAAATAACTTTCATGGTTATAATATGTTCAACACTTTTTGCAAAACGTTTAGTGTGTTTTTTTTAATTAGTTGCTAGTCCATAGTTTTATTACTTGTTACTTACTACCTAGAGTTACTTTTTTTATATCGTGATAGGAATTAATAATGGTTATTTTATTTCTTTAAGAATACAAAAACGTAACCCTTCATATTATTTACCTATCAGATAAATAACTTACCTACTTACTGTGTTAAACGAGAATTTGATAAGTAAAATGAAGTCTAAGTCTAAAGAAGGTTTAAAGTCCTATATAAATATCACGAACAGTATGAAAACCACAGACAAAGTAGTCAAGTAAACAGCCAATTATACTAACAACACAACCAGATGCAAAAAATCTTCTCCAAACTCAATACTACTCCTCCAACTGTCCGTACGACAAAAAGGAACGCCTCGGAGCATCTTTTTTTTTTAGAACATTGCACTGAATTCACTCCAGGGTGGGTATCTCCAGCTGCATGGAAGAGTCCTGAGACAAAGGGCCCCAGCGCTGCGGCTCACTGACCGACAACAAATGATGGAATTCTTACAAAGACTGTCTGAATAATAAACAGCACGGGGGCGGCGCGTTCCTTCGGGGACATCCGAATGAATTTAAACTTGCGTAAAAACTTTTTGAACGTTCACGGCCCGCTGTGACGCCGTTCTGTTGTCAGTCAGAAGTCATGTAAAACCGTAAACTACTTAATGAATGGTTATTTTCGTACAAAGTTGAAATAACTTCATCGTCCAAAGTGCAATAAAGAGGGTCGGAAAGGTTTACTTCTCTAACCCTCGGAGTAATAACAAATACCCTACTGTGTGTTGTTTTTAATAATCGGCATTCATTAACATACATGATGACGTCTCTCTCGAGTTTCATGACGTCAGTTCATGCCGATACAGTTTTTTTTTTCAATGGGGAATTTCCAAACTCCAAAAGTTTCTTATCTAGATGTCGCTAGTAGATATCCAGGGGGATTTCTGTCTTAGTTATATTTTAGTGCGTTTTTTATTATTTGGGTGAGTTATTTAAACTTCAGACACTTTTGTAACATGTAGACAAACAATAAACAGTTTTATTGTCGCCTTCAATACGGACTGCTTGAAGTTAGTAATTTCGTTGACATTTGTCTCCCTAATGCAACTAGCGCCATCTGTCGTAACTAAGAGAAACAGGGGCCCTGAAAATTTCCCATTATTATGCAAAATTTCCCATTAAATGTTTGTTTTTTTTTGTTAAAAGACTATTTTAATAAAATTCTCTATTCAGAATGTTAATGTTATTGTTATGTTGAATTCACAACAAAAGTTTCTTGTACATTTCACAGTACGAACACAGAAAAGTACCAATAATCATCCCAATGTACTGCAATCATATAAAATGTACTTGCTGTGCAATTTACAAGTTGTTTTTGAAAAACAAAATGTCGGCTGAGGAAGACTACGAATTCTGTTGCATTTTCACTTTCAGTTCCACATTCAAATTCTCAACGGAATCGTTGGATATTAAAATGAGGGAATGCTAATCAGAATGAAGTAGGATTATCCCTTGTTTCAGGGGCAACGGCTCCATCAGCGACTGTCTGTCTTTCCCAGAGGAAGCACAGCAATGTATAAATAATCAGAATTTAAACCACCATTTTAAATTGCTTAAGTACAGATCAATTCGCTTGCCTACCTAAATTTACTTAGGTACAATTTACATGTTATATTTCTAAAAAAATCATCATCATCATTAGCCCATACCTGTCCACTGCTGGACATAGGCCTCTCCAATTGTACGCCACTGTGATCTGTTTTCGGCTTCTCGCATCCATCTAAAAAAATGCACTTACTAATTTCCAAATTTAAAAGTCTGATTGTTTTGTGTGAATATATTTTTTTATTTTATTAGTTGGTTCCTAGTCCATAGTTTTATTACCTGTTACTTACCTATTATAAAAAAACCTAAAGTTACTTATATCGATACTTCGGGGTAGAAAGGTCGTAAAAGCCACTTTTGGTCAAATTGAGTTATGAATGCTGGCTTATGCAGAATTTTCCGCTCTATTGATTGGTCTATATAACGGTAAGTTGATGATATGGTTTATACGACCTTTCTACCTCGAGGTATCGATATATCGTGATAGGATAATACATGTAAAGATGTTTAAGTGTGTTCGTAAATAAATAAATAAATTTCAAGCGGGAATAGCAGTTGCTGGCAGATGGCGCTTCTTGCGCCTAGGCGAACACTAATATTTGAATTAGAAATCTATTTTCTAGACTTCCGTACACCACCAAATCTTACTACTATTGCTTTTCAGTAAAAGGTTATAAGAAGCTTAAATAAATGCCTTTGGAGGTAAAAGGAACTGACTGGTAGCTTTGTTTCAAGAGCGAAAGGATTTTTATCAGTGTAATTTATTAAGACTGTTCTTTGTAACATTCCTTCTATAGCACGGTTTCTTAATTGAAACTACAGCACAGGCAACTACGTATATAAAAAGGTACTTTAGACGGTGCTGTTTCACAAAGGAATTCCCTTCCTCATCATTTTAATTTAAGGTGTAATCAAAATTTCATTCATTCAAATAGTAACATTCCCCCGTAAAGCGCAGAGCTTCGGAATAACAATAAATGGATTCACAATCGATTCTTTTCACATGTGTAGTTCCTTAAATGTATAAAACGAATTAAATTGAATTGAAAACTACTCAATAGAGGCACTGACTGCACTACATTCATTTGATCATTGATTTTGCCTAGCTACTGACATTTTTTATTTGGGTCTTGAAAATCATCATCATCATCATCATCAGCCCATACTTGTCCACTGCTGGACATAGGCCTCTCCAATTACACGCCACTGTGATCTGTTTTCGGCTTCTTGAAAATAAGGCTTCCAAATTCCTATTTCAATTTTCTTTATGTGAATTTTTTTTTTTTGTGATTTTAATTTTGTGTTATGTCAAAATTATGTTAATTTCATAGTTATCATTTTATAGTACCAATATTTGGGATTAAAGGCGTGAAGTGTATTTATTTTTTATTTTTTAGTACCAATATTTGTATCGTTAAATATAAATCAATTATTTCGTCAACACGACTCAAGCTTGGAAGTAAAATTGATAAAAGCAATTGGTGTTCACGTGACAGGCGCGCAAGTTGCCTAGTGTGAGACCACAGTCAAACTCTTGAAGCTTTTACACTCGGAGTAGCTTTCCAAGTTCAATCTGTTTTAGCTTTTAGTTAGTACCTTGTGCTTAGTTATAGATTTATCCTATGTACTTAAATGCTTTGTAAATTATTGGCGAATAAACGATTATTATTATTATTATTTATAAAAGGATTATTTTTTTCAAACTTCATTTATTTATTTACATCACGTCGAAATAAATAAATAAATCCATGTGTGTTATGAAACTTATGGTAGTAATAAATTAATAATAAATAAATATTTTACCCAGCACTAATTCCGGTTCTGGATACATTTTTACATGTAAATACAGAGTGTAAAGGACCTCGAGCAATGGTTTTAGAAACGTTGGTCTCGTCCAAATGAACAATTTTTACTACGGGCACAATGTGAGGAAACGCAACATTTTTTTTTCATCTCCATACAAAACAGACAAATTTTTTTGAGAGATGACATTTTGTATGAGGATTGAAAAGAAATTGATCATTTCCCCACATTGTCGCCGCAGTAAAAGTTGTTCACATTGACGAGCCCAACAACGTTTCTAAAACCATTGCTCGGGGTCCTTTTACTCTGTATTTACATGTAAAATGTATACAGAATCTGCATTGGCGCTGTGAAATACGCGGGGCATCGACAAAAAAACTGTGTAGTTTCGTTTGGTATTAAAAGGCAAACACACAGCGGTTTTCCTAACTTCATCCGCGAATCCCCATAGGAACGTGAACAAAACATGTTTGATTACTTTTATGTGAACTTTGCAGCTGGCTGTGGATTGGTTTTTACGTAATTTTGATGAAATGTTTGTGTTACTAACAATTACCAAATTGTTAATTGGCTGTTATTGTAGAAGGTTGCAGTGGGGAATGCTTCGCTGGTTTCCTCGTGTAGAACAGATAAACGAACATTGAAAAAGATTCTATCTATATCTCTCAGATAATTTATTGCGTTCCACAATGGATAATGATTTACCCCCTTACCAATAAACGCCTTTTTACTTACACAACTGTTATTACAGGTCTACTTGAACTGGTTATTCCGTATTTGACATACAACTGACAAGTTAAGTTGAGCTTTGTGTATCTTCTAAATAGCAATTCCGCCATTATTGGTAAGGCCCTTAGATGGTAAAATAGGTTGAGTAGCGCCCCAGATAGGTAGATGTATGTCTACAACATTGGACGACTGCTCCCACACCCATGTAGGGTCAGCCAAGAAAGTGGTCTATCAGTTTCTAAACACATCGGAATAGTCAATGTCGGAATTATTTAATAAAAATTTGACATTTTGACACCACCACAATGACACAACTCAGATCAAGTACAAACAACTGTAAACGATGACTTTGTGACGGGAAGCAATGAGATGAAAATGGCGTTCTGTATTTCTCATTTTCAAAATTAATTTTTCGCTGTGGTGGATTTAGTGTAATAATGTACTGGTGATGAAAAATAATGTAGTGAGAGTGAGAAGTAAAGGAGAGGACTCTTATTTGATCAATTTGTTATTCCCGTATAATGTTCCACGCAGCATTGAAATGTGATGGTCCACCCTCACGTTTTAATGTGTTTTTGACACAACTTCGACTATTGACGACTTTAGACTATGACTATACTATATCTTGAACACGAAAAGAACTACTTTGTTTGTGGCAGAATTGTCGGCTTTAAAGCTGAACATAAGAGCCAAGAAAAAAAAAGTACATACAACTGTAAACAATATTTACTCTGGCATACAAAACTAATCCTTCAATAATATATTGTTCAGCTATGCAAGCTAAGGCTCAAATTATTATACATTGTCAAGTCTTCACCAAATATGACCCAGTGGAACTTGCCTGAGTGGTGTCTTTCTCGTAGTGTCGAGTAAGGAACGAAAATATCAATGTCATAAACTAAAAGTTTCGTAAAAAATATTTACATGACACGCCCTCATACAGTTACCAAATAAAATGACATACATAAGTACCTACCCAAAATAACCCTCCGTGTAAAGCTACCGGGTCAAAAGCACCCACGATGGTAATTACAAACAAATGTTTATTATTATGATAAGGACAACGCACTATTGTTTTTTTTTCAGTCCTCTCCACCGGGAAATATGTGTTATCATGATTTTGCTGAACTTTAGACCAGTATGCTTAGCATGCAACGGAAGACTTGCCTTGAAGCGCCATCTCTTCCTATTGCGCGTGTCTAAACAGTCATACCTACGAATATAGAGTCGCCCGAACCAACTAGAAAAAATCCCGCGCTTGCGTTAAAAGAGCACGCTTATGTCTCTATCATCATCATCATCATCAGCCCATACTTGTCCACTGCTGGACATAGGCCTCTCCAATTGCACGCCACTGTGATCTGTTCGGCTTCTCGCATCCAGCTTCTGCCAGCCATCTTGCGTATATCATCAGTCCACCTTGCCTGAGGGCGTCCCACACTCCGTTTGCCGAGACGCGGTCTCCACTCGAGAACTCGTTTTCCCCAACGGTCATCGGTTCTACGGCAAATATGGGCGGCCCACTGCCACTTCAGCTTGCTAAAACGATGAGCTATGTCGATGACTTTGGTTCTCTGTCGGATCACTTCATTTCTGATTCGATCCTTCAGAAACGCCGAGCATAGCCCTTTCCATAGCACGCTGTGCGACTTTGAGCTTGTGGACCAGCCGTGCCGTCATTGTCCACGTCTCAGCTCCGTATGTCATTACAGGTAGGACACACTGATTGAAGACCTTTGTCTTCAGGCACTGTGGGATCGCTGATGTTAAGACTCGACCTAACTTCCCAAATGCTGCCCAACCCAGCTGAATTCTTGTGAGCGTCAAGATGGCGGGACCAAGTCCCCAATTCGAAATTTAACACTTGTATGGGTTTGTGCTACATATGTACCATTTGTACCCCGAACCAGACATTTGTACCTCTAAAGGTAAAAAAAGCACGTCAAGACTTACCTGGTCTTGCCATTTTGACGTCAAAGTGGCACGACCTTTTGAAAGCGGTAATCGGAGGCAGTTAATTCTTACCTGAAGACTTAGTGCTACAAATGTACATATATATACTAAATTTTCAACACAGTTGTAAGTGCCAAATAAAAGTTATGATATAAAAACACTGGTCCCGCCACTTTGATGATTCATGTTATCGCTGAATGTTTATGAAAATTGTTATAAATTGTGCAAAATCGAATGTGAATACTTAGTACGGCCTAGGTACAAGAACTTGAGTAATTTTCATAGTCATAACTTAGGTACATCAAAGTTATCTATCATTCATCGTTTTTCATTTATTTACTCAGTACACTTTAACAGAATTGGCCTGCAGGCATAGATTTCATGCAGTAATAAAACAAACCATGTTTTCATTTTTCATTATGGGCTGATGCCCATACCTGTCCACTGCTGGACATAGGCCTCTCCAATTTCATCATTAGGTAATAATCCATCCGGTGGCATCGGGCTCACATTTCTCGAATAATGGATAAGTGGGAGTGCTACGATGACTTAAAGACGAAAGTTACGAAGAGTCAAACGTACATAGTGCCTAATTGTTTAATATATGCGCAAAAATAATTATTGATAAACTTTTATTTTTTTTTACTTTAGTAAATATATATACACCTACCACCTATTTGTAAGTAACCTATCTCCTTAGAATACCTACTTAAAGGCAATATGTAGTTATATAGGTTATTTGTCAGATCGATCAATATAGTTAGGTATGTTATGATATACATTTCTTCTGTTATGATAAAACTTTCGTCTTTAAGTCATCGTAGCACTCCCACTTATCCATTATTCGAGAAATGTGAGCCCGATAATGCCCGATGCCACTGGATGGATTATTACCTAATGATGAAAACATGGTTTGTTTTATTACTGCATGAAATCTATGCCTGCAGGCCAATTCTGTTAAAGTGTAGTGAAATAAATGAAAAACGATGAATGATAGATAACTTTTGATGTACCTAAGTTATGACTATGAAAATTACTCACGTTCTTGTACCTAGGCCGTACTAAGTATTCACAATCGATTTTGCACGATTTATAACAATTTTCATAAACATTCAGCGATAACATGAATCATCAAAGTAGCGGGACAAGTGTTTTTATATCATAACTTTTATTTGGCACTTACAACTGTGTTGAAAATTTAGTATATATATGTACATATGTAGTACTAAGTCTTCAGGTAAGAATTAACTGCCTCCGATTACCGCTTTCAAAAGGTCGTGCCACTTTGACGTCAAAATGGCAAGACCAGGTAAGTCTTGATGTGCTTTTTTTACCTTTAGAGGTACAAATGTCTGGTTCGGGGTACAAATGGTACATATGTAGCACAAACCCATACAAATGTTAAATTTCGAATTGGGGACTTGGTCCCGCCATCTTGACGCTCACGAATTCTTCTGTTTACCTCGTCCTCGAAGTTGTTTCTACCCAACTGCAATGTCTGCCCAAGGTATACGTATTTTTAACAACTTCGAGAACGGTGCCGTGTACTGAAATCGGTTCCGGTAGAACATGTTCATTGAACATGACCTTGGTTTTATCCAAGTTCATCCGTTGGCCGATCCGTAGAGAAGAATCAGCTAGGTCATTCAGCATCAGTTGAAGGTCCTGCAGCGTTTCTGCCATTATGACGATGTCGTCTGCAAATCGCAAGTGAGAGATGTGTTCGCCATTGATGTTGATGCCACGTCCTTTCCAATGCAGCGTGAACACATCCTCCATTGCATTTGTGAACAATTTCGGGGAAATAACATCCCCTTGTCTCACTCCTCGATGCAATAGTATGGGACGTGTCTGCTGATTTTGTACTTGGACGGACATGGTGGCAGCCTCGTAGAGGCATCTGTGTCTATATCGCTGGACTAATGCAGGCTATTGGTAGGAGATATCTCGAGCAACTCTATAGCTATTGCTACTCTGACACGTGCAATATAAAGAGATGAAGATTCGGGACAAGTTTATCAACAAGCTCGCAAACTAAGCGGCGTATTCATAAATTAAATTAAATTAAAACGATGACTAGTATAATGTAGACCTAGTTCGGGTATATTTTTTTTTTTGTTGTCTTTTACTGTCATCATCATTTAATATAATAGACGTATATCAGACGAGTTTTTTCCGTATTTAGCGTACGTTTGACCAGCTTTTGAGTGGCCTTCAAGCCATAATTTTAAACTGCGTGAAATAGAATTCTAAGTAGTGCCATAGGCATATAAATAATCCTCTTATAGTTTCGAAGTTATAGCTACAGTTTATTGAGGATTATGGCTTAATCTCTGCAACAAAATGCACAATTTTTTAGTATTGTCAAAATATAATTCTTGCATGATATTAAATGTCTAAAACGGGTATTATAGTGCGAAGATTAACCAAAGATAAGCATTCAGCTTACCTTCGTTGTCTATGTAATCATCTACGTCAAATACGGGTTTCATTTGATATAATTAAAAGTTTATAAAAAAAATGTGTGCAGTTTTAAATTAAGAGGGAAAC
Organism: Conopomorpha cramerella; assembly: GCA_012932125.1. Classification (NCBI taxonomy): domain Eukaryota; kingdom Metazoa; phylum Arthropoda; class Insecta; order Lepidoptera; family Gracillariidae; genus Conopomorpha; species Conopomorpha cramerella. Next base: position 1,671 of record SJJU01029805.1, on the reverse strand, counting down.
TCTTATGAGATCTTTTTTTTGAGCATTTCGGAGAGTGTCCTACGTTGTTGCATAACCTAATACCCCCTTCGCGTTTTTACAATAGGACAACCAGGCGAACGGCAAAATGTCATGCATACGAGGTGGATTGACCATTTATGCAAACCAAACGGTTTGCGTCTACTTTCATAGTGCGAACCAGGATGTGGAATGACTTGCCGGAGTCTGTGTTTCCTGCTCTATCAGTCTGAAGGTCTTCAAATCGCGGGTGAATAGGTACCTAATGAACAAGTGTGCTCCATCGTAGGCCACATCGCTGCTTAACATCAGGCAGGATGATGGTTAAACGCTTGTTCATTGTGTTATTTTTTTTTAACCTTTACTAGCAGTGTTGTTTCAACTTTATGAGAAGTACAGTAAGTATACTGGAAACTCTCTAAAATTACTTCGTATTACTCAACAACCTGAACGTACTCGTACAAACTTGACCCATTAACTCTAACCAACAAACTTTAGTTTAATGCGTTTATGAAATTCATCGTTACCGGTGTAAAGGCGTGGCTGTTATTTTTTTAATAAACGTATGTGAGTCACATTTTATATTGTTTATTTTGGTTGTATGACCTATTTAATACATGTGTGCTTTATTTTTTGTTTACACGTAAGCGCTCTCCTGCCACGTCAGGATAACTTACGCATGGTGAAACGCACAGTTTTCCTACGTATAATGGGTAAACAAACGCAGTGTGACGGTGACGGCGAATAGAATACATGTGTCAACACCCCAGCCCAACTTTTCCGGTCGTGGGGGTCGTGAGAGGCGACCGAGGGAACTCTCCAGAGGACGGGCAGCAGCGCTCTCTGAGAAACCACTGCGATCGCCATCCCGCCTGCCAAGCGTAAGCTATAATTGGCATTTCCCCCCAAATAATCATGGAAATCAGTATTAGCCGTAGAACCGATGACCGTTGGGGAAAACGAGTTCTCGAGTGGAGACCGCGTCTCGGCAAACGGAGTGTAGGACGCCCTCAGGCAAGGTGGACTGATGAGATACGCAAGATGGCTGGCAGAAGCTGGATGCGAGAAGCCGAAAACAGATCACAGTGGCGTGCAATTGGAGAGGCCTATGTCCAGCAGTGGACAAGTATGGGCTGATGATGACGATGAATCATGGAAATCATTAAGGAAGGCCCTCGTCCAACATTTGACGTCATGTGTATAATGCAGTATTTACTAGGGATAAGTAAGAAAACTTGAGAATGAAAGATGAGGAATAAAAGGAGACAGTTAGTCTCGATCGTAATTCCCAGAATTATAGAACCTTTGTGACATGATGACGCCTAGATTACTTCAAGTCTGACAATTGGGGCTTAGATAGACAAATTGTAAGCTTAGTCGGTGACAAGTAGCCACCCTATAACTCAATAATCCCTTTCACATCCTATAAATATCCCTTAGCTCGCTTCTTAAGCCCAGTGTGTAATAAACTCGTGGGCAAAAAATCCGGGTCACACATAATTTTGTGTAGGTACACAATTGAGGAGAGCTGGGTAAAAGAAACTGTTTTTAAGTACAATAAAATAGCGATATCGAAAGTCCTAAACTATTGTTATCTAGTATACAATATTACTGCTTTCAGAATTGTATATAATTGTATATCCGACCTTATGCTTCTGACGTCGAGAATTTATT
>SJJU01029803.1:0-10495 GCA_012932125.1 Conopomorpha cramerella | reverse complement strand
ATTCAGTCAGTCAGTAATTCAGTCAGTAATTCAGTCAGTCATTCAGTCAGTCATTCAGTCAGTCATTCAGTCAGTCATTCAGTCAGTCATTCAGTCAGTCATCCAGTCAGTCATTCAGTCAGTCAGTCAGCCAGCCCGTCAGTCAGTCCGCTTTTCCTTTTATATATTTAGATCGTGGAATATGTAGCTATGCAGTACTTAAATATTGTGCAGGGTGGACGGCGGCGTGTCGAACAACTCGTTCGTGTGCCAGCTGGTGGCGGACCTGACCCGGCGGCGCGTGGAGCGGCCGCGCTGCACCGAGCAGGCCGCGCGCGGCGCCGCCACGCTGCTCGGACTGCACTTGGGTACCACTATACGATTTGTCTTTGATTAATCTTCGCGCTATAATACCCGTTTTAAACATTTAATATCATGTCAGTGCGCGTTTCCGTAAAAAATAATTTCACTATACGACTATTCTCATTTAGAATTCTCTGCCATATTGCGATGATATAACAATGAACAGTTTGTGCAATTAACAGTAAATTTCAAAATATGAGCGTCTGTGGTCCAGTTGGTCGGATACTTGACTTGTAACCGGGTGGTCGCGGGTTCGAGTCCGGCTACTCTTTTTCAGAGCCTATGTACGGAACGCAACGCTCGTACGGTGAAGGACAACATCGTGATGAAACCCGCACACCTCAAGGTGTGTGAACCCTATAACGGCGATGGGCTCACCCCCTGTCACGTTGGGTTAAATACGCTTGGTGAACCGTGGGTACTTGCTTTAGCAAGTGCCTTTGCCTACCCCGCTTTGGGATTAAAAGGCGTGAAGTGTATTTATTTTTTTTTATTTATTTTTTTTCAAAATATCCTTTTCGAAATCGTTGATAATACCTGGAATTTGACATTGACATTGGACAGGAATAACAAACACCGCAGTTTGTTGTGGCTGTTTATTCGAAATTAGAGTATACTCTACACCTCATGTTTAACTCGGCTTTGAACTACTGGCGATTTCATTTTCTCAGATTTTAACATACAAATTGAACATTTAACAGCCTTTATAGGCATTTTTATGTATGCGTCAGGGTGTTATTAACCGCCTTCCAGTAGCGTTTCTGGCATCCATACAACGGGGTATCCTGGTTTGGGGTCAGATGACCGTTTGTGAAATGTCCCGAGATATTATTATTATCTTGATAAATTTGTTGTTGATAACTACTCGCAATTATACAGTCGAATTATTGCTAAGACTCGATTGTCCGTCCGTCTGTCATTATACTAGGGTGTATTTCATAAACTTAGCTCAGAAAACACAATTGTTTAATCGATTGGCACTACAAATTTATTTGACAGGAACTTTCCATGGTTTAAATGGGTCAAGCATACGCAGCGCCATCTGCATTCAGCGTCTCGTTTTCTTATTTTATATATAGAATATTAACAAAGGAATCCACATCCACAGGAATATGGAAGTCGAAGGAGGAGTTGAAAGCGATGCGCGATATCGGTCGCGTGTTCGAACCTCGACCCGCCGTGCTGAAGAGCTACGAGCCGATATTTGAGCGTTGGCAGGATGCCGTCTCCAGACTTTGTGGCTGGTACACACCTAACCAGACGTCTTCTGTCTCCGACTCCACCTCCAGCACAATTCCAGCTCAGAAAAGCTTCAAACTCACAAAAGCTCCGAAGAAGAACGGCGTACTAGATAAATAGCGATGGCTTTTCCTCATCGTAGCGTTAGCCGCGTGCTTGCCAATAATCAGGTGATATTTACCTTGCCATTTAGTTTTAGAATCGTTAGTTGACTTTTTAAATGTGTTCGGGTTAACACAGTACTGGTGACTTGTGATATATTACCTATGGTGTCGGGATCTTATTATAATTAGCAACTTTACCAAGTGATATGACACGGAAAAAATATAGATTTTTTTAATTTACGACTGAAAGTAAGCCTATCGATGTGCAATGGATCAAATGGGTTACGTAACTAAAGAACCAAATGGCGATGGCGTTAGTAATACTTTAGTGAATAAAGTGGCAGACAGGTTACCTGTACTGCGTGAAAAGGACCCCAAGAAATGATCTTAGAAACGTTGCTGGGCTCGTAACTGTGGACAACTTTTATTATGGCGACAATGCGGAGAAATATTTTTTGTCTCCATACAAAATAGACAATTTTTGGCTTCGGTGAGATGACATTTTGTATGGGTATTGAATTCTTTTTTAATTTCTCCACATTGTCGCCATAGTAAAAGTTGTTCATATTGACGTGCCCAACAACGTTTCTAAGACCATTGCTCGGGTTCTTTTGACACTCTGTATAGCAGATGGGCATTGGGCAAGCGTTAGGCCACTCGATGTTAAGCTGCGATCTGGTCAACCATGGAGAATGCTTGCCTATTAGTTTAGTTGCCCACATATTCACTCTACCATACCGACCCTAGGTTTGGTCTGTACCGAAACAATATTATTGTCACTCATTAGCGCCATTAATTTATTTGTTCAATTTAATAAGATCAGTAATCGTATTGGTCAATTGTACATTGTTAAAATAAACACTGAATTAAAAGTGCAAAATTATATTATAGGTACGTATAGGATTTACCTCAGTAGATAGTGGATTTTTATCGAATTCCTGCCTATATTGAAGCCATAGCAATATTAATTAAATTCATCCGTGATTCTAACATATTAGCTGGTAGATATACGTTGTATTGACTATCAGCGATCGATGTTAAATTGTAAGAAATATAATTATATAATAATTATTATGACATTGATAATATTACAATGAATGAATAAGCCATGCTCAATCTTAGTTGATAGTGAATTAGATAAATATATATAAAAAAAATAATTTGAACAGGCCGGCCTGTTATGTAGGTAGATAATATAAAAGCAGTGGTGATGGAGTGATATTGCTGTAGTTATTGTATGGTGGTTAGCAAAATAATGGCGTTTAGTGGAAAAAATGTGATAGGAAAACCATTCAAGCACTTTTTTGGTATGGGTTTTGAGATACACATCTATATTAAATGTGGTGCTTGATTTCATATTAGTAGCCTTGTAGTGCTAGAAAAGGTGTGATATTAAACGTCTTAAACGACAATGTCTTATAATATCAAACTTAACCTACAATGTCTTATATATCAAACACGTAAGACAAGTGCCCTTAATTCCATTTCGAAGCCGGATTTGGTAGTTGGCTTCGGCAGGGGAAAGTAAAGCCCCATTTCGAAGCAGACTACAAAATGGAAATGAATCAGTACCATTTCGAAGCTGGCTTCCTAAAGGTAGTAAAACCGTCTCATTTCGTATCTACATAGCTAATAAATAAACACTCCAAAAAGAACATTTACAGAATAATTCTTCTTAGCTTCGTAATGGGACTAAGCACAAGTGCTTTTGATGGTATTCGAAACATAATTCGAAAAAATTAAAACAAAATTTACCATTCCGAGGTCAATGTGTTAAAACTCGACACCCTAATTCCATGTTTCCAATAGACCTATATTGTACTTTTCCATAGAGAACAGTCGTGGCTAAACAATGTTATGTCGTCCATTTGTCTGAAAGGAAATGCATTATTATTGGGCATTTTATGACAACAAATTTTAGTTCCAGTTAAGGCTTATTCTATTTGTACTGTAATGGAACTGTAAAATGATTTATTTGGCGATTATTCTTATAGAAAAAATCTAATAATAAATAATAACTGAAAAAAAACTGTAAATTCCACGACTCTTCCCTTTACAAATGTAAACAGTTTTATTTTGCCTTTAAGCTTGCCTTAGATAAGTGTACACAATATATTGTAAGTAGCTATCAATTATATCATTGCAAACATTGAAACGAGTTAAGACATGAAAGGACTGATATTGTAAACAAATAATAAAAATATGATAATAATGAACTTTTATTTTGTGAAGGAATTTGACTTTTTTTTGTCATGATTTTGTTGGCACCGTCCATGAGGTTGAATTAATAATTTACATAATTACCTATTTTCATGAATGAATCTACATTCTTGAAGTTCCAAAAATGTGTGTCAGAATTTGGTCAGAATTCATAATCGGTCAACATCAATTATAACTACAAACATATTGGGTATCCGATTGTGACCTAATTGGGTCGGTTAAAAGTAGGTGTGTCTATATTTTTTTGCAGTTAGATTTGGTTTTGGACTGTAACATATGCAAAATACAGGATTACTTTTGGACTCCCCGCGGATTTTCGTAATATAGCACCACATTCCAGCACTACATTCCATGAAAAAAAATAGTCCTAGTCCTACCTAGTAGCTTGTGTTCTGCTTCTTTTCAGCCCTGCAATTTTTGATTCAGATTAGCTGTAAAATTTGCATATTTAAGTAATATTAGAAAAATCGCAGCATATAGTATATTATAACAAAAACAGTCCTGTATATTGGAATGTGATTCATATGGATAAAGTTTTACTATATTTGTTGTACTATGGTATCATTGTTATTAAAAACCTGTTACTTACTCTTTTGCTAATATTATTATCTTATATGTATTATATTGTCCCGTGTAGATATTCTAGTATATAATAGTAACTGTACTTCTTCCAGTGCATTAAAGCAAACCTAAACCTAAGTGATAATCGGGTGACTAATGAGGTTATGTGGGTAGCCACTAATTAAATGAATTTATCCTACCTCTTTAATGTTATGGCTTTAAGTACCATAATAGTTAGAAGTTTCTAAAGGATAGACAATAATCCATGGTTATGAATAGTGTCTAAAGAACTACAAATCTTGTTGTGTTTGTAGTTTACATAATTTCACATTCACGGGAACAAACTGACATAACTGTCAATAACGTTGTCAACGGAAAGTTGGATTGAAGCGTCGGTTGGTTGTGTCTTGTCTTGACTTTTCCGATGATATTACTAATCGTTAATGTATGTAAAGTAGGGCAAGAGCGAAAAACGTTCGTCGCTTTTTTGAAATAGCTGGGTTATCAATATGTTTACAGGCGAAAAGTTAAACTCTGTAAATATTGATCAGCCAAATGTTTCGAAAAGCGCGAAAGTGTAACGCTCAGTCAACCTTTGACTGTGTATAGGTAGTAAGATAGATTAGACTGAATATATAATATAATTGTAATGGACTTACTGATGTCCAATGTTCCGTGATGATGCGCTTGACACTTCACACTAAAATATTCGATGTATAGTCGGCGAATAATCTGGTATATGATTGATTATTTATAACAACTCTACCTTATTGAAGTTGGACAGATCAAAATTGATAGACCACTGTCTTCTTCTTCTTCCTTGGTTTTTTACTGCTACGTAAAAGACTCACTGCATCACTCGACTTTAGAATTTACGAAACTTATGGATGGTGCCAAAGAAGTTATACTGTCTGTATTATAAATGGTGCATTTACGGATGTTATAGATACCCATCGACTATACAACCACTAAACACCGCGTGAAAATAAAACTGTTCTGGCAATAATAATATAAAAGAACATATCCTAGTTCAAGCATAACGCTGTTCAATGACGAGGGCTTGTGACGTGAATGAATGACAAATGAGCCGATGATTTGGCCACGCCCATTCCCTACTTCATCTGGTTGCCAGAAGTGATGTAAAATGTAGAACATGAGAGTTTAGTGTAGTTGTGTGGTCGATCTAGATACCATACATTATGCCGGCGCCACATATGGGACCTAAACTTAGGTCCTAGATTGTCTCTAATTTTTATTATATGCACTTTATATCCAACAACGATTTACGCAATGTATTGAATCCAAGAGTGGAACTCGGAACTCCAATATGTGGCGTCAGCATTCCAATAATTATTTTAACTTTGTTTATTCGCGTAGCGTTTTTTACTTATTTTATATTGGAATATTTACTCTACACCGTATCAACCATTATTCTTTCTGTTTTAGGTGCAATTGTTATTCATACTTTTGATTGTTAGGTTTTTTTACCACTTGGTTTTTGTTTACCCGCAATAGATTTAAGATTTTCATCACAATATTTTATGTTTTAAATTTGAAATATTATTGAGTTGATATTAAGTACATAAGATTTTGGGCAATAACTTTTATTATTTACAGTCGTTTATATTGTTGACAAATAAATTATCATATGAATTTTAAAACTTGTTTTTTACGCAAAAATCAGCTGAACGAGTTTGGATAGGGAGATGTTTTTTTTCGTTCGGGGGCTTTGACACCTGCTGAAATGGACCAAGTCTAGGGGTCTACAGAAATAGTACAATAGGCTACTTTCATCTATCAAAATTAAATTATGAAAGTATGTTATTTATATACTTTCTACATTAAGAAGGAGGAGTATAACACTATTTTGATCAATAAATATGCGGTTAAATTTTAATTTACAAAATAAAATTCTGGTTTATTATCTGTATATCAAGTGATCGAAAACGCCAGCCGCCATACTTGTCTCGTCAGTGACGTCATAAGAACAGAAACAGTTTTAGAAAAATAGTTCATGATACACAGTCACACAGATTTGTTGCTGCTCTTCTGACGTCACGATAATGCGATAATGGCGGCTGTCGTTTGGGCGCGAAAATTATCGTTTAAATCTTAAACATTTTTTCTTTGCCTATATTGATATTATATCCAGGAAATAAAAATACCAGTTGACTATCAAATCGATAGGAACATCATAAAAAATGTTTGAAAAAAATGTGGAATAGCCTATTTGTCTAAAAGGGATATTTCATACTCATCCTGTATAACAATGAAACAATACGGGTGTCCTTAATCGTCCATTTTGTGTTGCTAATGGGGGCAAATGGAGTAGTTAGCGATGGAAGGAAGGTCGACGAAGTAAAGTAATCATACCAAGTGGACAAATGGACATGACAGTGTCCACAAAAAAATATACATGAACCCAGAAGCTTTATGAGAATAAGGCTTTGAGGTTTTTGAAGTGATCGTATAATTTACTAATTGATCTACCCACATACTTTGCAAGTTCGCTCTTTGTGTAAAACTTTTTACCGAGTACGGTTAGAAAAAAAAATCTTGTAGTGGGTTTCAGACGAGCATAGCTCGACGTAGTTGGACACTATGGGACATCATCCACGTAAATTTTCAAGTCAAGCGTTCCATACAACAATGTTATGAAAGAGTATCTTTTGTTTACATTTTTTGTATGTTATATAGTTGCCCTGCTATTCGAGAGATTTAGAAAAAAGCTGTCATTGAAATCGATCTTTATCTATAATCAATTGAAAACTGGTGTGAAAAAAAAACTAACTACTTGAACTACCAATGTTGGACTCCACACGCAAGCATTATAATGGATGGATACATATGATCGCGGGTAAACCTTAGTAAATATTAGAATAGTTAAAAAAAATGTTTTGTAAAAATGTATGACTGCTTTTCCGACTGTACCTAGATGACATTATCATGAATGAGCTAGCGTGGAAAATTGCCGTAAAGAAATTATACCGTCGAACGACATTCACACAGTAGGTAAGTATTCAATTCTGAAAATTACTTTGAATAAACTTCCTAATAGGTAGGTATCCATTATCGAAAATGTTTTCCCAATATTGAGAGGATGAGTATATGATTTCTATTTCTGTAAGTATAGTCGTTAGTTAGTTGTAGTAATCATATCTATTTTTCGACATTAAATATTCACTTGATAACCCTAACCAGTGTTTAGGTTTACGAAGAGATAGATAGATATATGCATTAATCTATTACTTGTACAGGTTTGTATGATTCCAGTCGTCAGTAAAAATGTCGTTTCATTTCGGACACAAAGTGATACTAATGTGGTGGTTTACATCTGTATTTGTTGTGTCTGCAGATTTTCAAAGTTTTCTAACGCCGAGTGGTAATTGCGACAAAACGGCGTGTATTACGGCAGGCCGTGATGATCCATCCGTGAAGCAAGTTATCATTGTTGATATTTTGTCAACAGAACATGAAGATCGACATTGTTTAGTGAATTGTCTTGTTAATGACGTGATATCGCAAGGAAAAGCTGTGATTGTTTTGAAAAACACCACGGTTATTACAAGAGAATTGTACGGTGATATTTTTCGAATTTATGCACCACGAAGAACTGATATTTCTATAGTGGTTCTCATGAATTACCCAGAAATGTATTATTTTGTGACAAGTACGTTTTTCAGTGTAATACGCAGGCAACCGGCATCAATAATAAATTTTATTTTTCCAAAAAAATACAACGATCCTGAAGAAATATTGAGGAATGCAGATCTACTATCTTTTGCACACTATTCATTGTATGAATTGAAATTAATAAAAGCAATATTTGTATTTTTGCACCCTAGAATGACGTTTGTCACATACTCTGCTAATGACCAATTAACCAAAACACATGAAATGTTGTCGGCTTCTTCAATTAAACAAAATGCTATCGAATTAAGGAAGAATTTTCCAATAAAAGTGGGATTATTTATGGCTTCGCCTATCGTTGTGGGTAGGTACGTATTTAGAAATGACGCCGGTGTATCGCAGCGGAGAATCCAGCATTCTTATTATGGAAAAGATGCATTTTTGGTGGACGACATTGTTAGCCACTTGGGCTTGAAACTTGTGCTGGTTCCGCAACATGGTCATGAGCCTTTCGGTTATGTCATGGACAACGGTACAGCCACTGGAGTTTTGAAGGAAGTTATTGAAGGCAATCTCGATGTTTCAGCGAATTCACGATTCATGACGATTTATGGTGTGGAAGACAAATACCTTTACATTGCGTACAACCATGTTGATAAGATTTGCGTTGTTGTTCCTAACGCTAAAGAAATACCCCTATGGGTCCAAATAGCAATGTCATACTCTCCGTGCATGTTGTCACTTTTGTTCTTCAACTTTTTATTTACGTTGCTCATAAGAGTCGTGTACATTTGGAACTACAGGCACGGGGAGGAAACAATCATACAAATACTTTTCGAAACATTTTTTGCATATTTGCAACCAGTTAAAGATTTGAGGCGCACAACTCCAATGATACTGATTATAACTATATTTATTGTGTCCCTCACTATCGTGCCTCTTATACAGGTAATTTATTTTCAATTGCCTCGATTTTCATTATTATTTTTTAGCATTATTGAGTTTATTTATATATTTATTTCATAAAGTCCTCTTTCATGAGTGCAGGCAGAATACCAGCGTCACGGGCAACCGTGACATTATACTGAGTCGGCGTCTCTTTTTTGCTGACAGACACAGGAACGATGGATAGGGAAGCTGCATTTAACATGCATTGTGGTCGTCTATTTGGTTGTCTATTGTACGTACTGAATTTGTTGTTTATGTGTCTTTTTAGCAAAAAATAAATTAATGTCCTATGTCTATTTCTTTATACATATTTATAAAAACGCTATGACAATATATATCGGCTTATATTACCTGAGGTCATATTACTACTAAAATAGTGCCAATTATATTGTACCTTTTATCGAACGTGGTTTGAAGGAAGACGTAGTGACCAAGATTGAAAAGGGTATGCGTCGGTGGTTTGGGCATATGGATAGAATGGATGAAAGTCGATTGACGAAAGAGATTTATATGGATGATGTAATGGGCCGGGTGAGCAGAGGTCGCCCCAGAAGGACATATACAGACCAGATTGGTGATGTCCTGGCCGAAGGTGGCGTGAAAAGTACTCGAAACCAAAAGTCATGTATGAAAAGATGTATGAATGTAGATGAAGCGAAAGGGGTATGTCAGGACTGTGACAAATGGAGATCTGTAGTCTCTGCCTACCCCTCTGGGAGACAGACGTGAATGATCAACACCGCAACGTTATAATTATTAGACAGATGACATTTTTTTAGATGTTTTCACTGTTTTCAGGGAACTATTAGTTCCAGTTTCACAAAAAGAAGAAACTATCCACAGATTGATACACTGAAGGAAGTTAACCAAAAATTCAGTAAGATAAATTCTCCTAATTTGGATAGTAAGCTGGTATTCGAAAAAGGTCGGAATTCTGTTTTTGATCAACTGAATGCTAAACTAGATTCAGAAGATATTGACATAAAACAAATTCTTTCTGAAATACTGAATGGGGTGCCTTACGTTGGAGTTCTTACCGATTTTAAAATTGAAAGTACAAAATTTGACGATTATCTTAAGGAAACGCACGTCGTGGAAGAATGTCCAAAGGAATATATTTATTCTTTCATTTGTTCCATTAGTAAGTATGTATCTGTTATGTTGCTTTATAGCAAGGATCGTGAATTGACATGGAATTGACAGAGTTAAGTCACTGTCAAACTCACATTCAATGATATTCGTTCGCATTTTATCTGAGTATTTTGTAAGCTTCAAGGAATCAGAAATTGGTTGAAAATAATTAAATATTAATACACATCGACAGTCGTCGGTTTTGATATCGTGTAATACATCTAAGTAGCATTAGATTAGTATCTTTATAAATCTAATGAGTAAACTCTTCCGTAGTGATGTAATTATCGTTTTATATTTTTATGAAAGCATTATCTTCT